>JBCAUI010503617.1:0-13122 GCA_038406195.1 Haplosyllis anthogorgicola | reverse complement strand
TTTTTTTTTTTCCCGATCGCCGCACTTTGAAAATCCTGAAAGTGCAATGTAATCCAAATGATTAAAAAAAAAAGGCCCGATGGTCATTACAAAATATCTGTACATAGAGTTGTGGAAAATTATAAGGACGCTTGTAACTTTCGCTCTTTCGGATGAGTTATAACATGCTGACAGAATATGAGGATCTTCAGCAGTGAACTAGACGTAAGGCGGATCCAGTTGGATCTCTTTACTTTGATCATGGTATTCGTCAGGTTTTGGGACGAACAAGAATGAATGCCTGAGACCACAAGCCCAGCCAAAGTCGTATTCATTTACACAAATTGTTTTGTCTAGACCATTGAACAGACATAATCCTCTTGATGTTGAGTAATACCTTTAGGAATTCACGTCAACAACTATTTCTTGGTCAACCCTAATATAATATCAACGAGGTTGGTGAATAACAGATCTAATTTGTCCTCCCAGTCTAAAGTAAACATGTACCAATATAACATAAAGTACAATACCAGTATCACGTTCACGAATCGATCTCCCTTTTTTATTATTTAGCCAACGTAGACTGTGGTTAACCAGTATTATACAGAGGAATGGGAGGTCACAACGTGGCAGAAAATGATAGTGCCGCTGCTAGATTCTACATTCCTGTTTTTAACGTTTATACAGAATTGGTTCAATATTGTTGGAGTGCCAGGTAATTGCGATTGGAGCTTATCGTAGCATGGCGGCGAGCAACAGAGAAATGCATCTATTCTTATCTCTCATGTCTGCTGTACGCCGACTCGCCTCACCAGACAGAAGGATTTCACTCTTTCTTCTGTGCATGCCTCGGCATTATATACACTTCTTGCCGTGAAGTATTACGTCAATCGATGTCTTTTTTCTTCCCCGCCGGTGCTGATCATTTCGATATGCTTTAAAAACATCTTTATTGAAGCTGTATCTCTTACACGTTACGTTTACAAAGGTGCGAAGCTGGGGTTTCGTGATGTAATAATAAGAGTGTTTTTTGCTGTTTTTCATCCTGGCCATGCTGGATCTCTCTGGCGCTCTTGTGGTTGTTTACTCATTCCGCACCTGAGACCAACAAGAATGTGGTAATGCCAGTGTAAAAAGGTGCTGGCTGTGTCTGTACACAGCACACGGCCCAGGTGGAGCTCGCAGGCAGCCAGCGGCATATATTAACCCATTTTGTAACCACTGTCGTGCTGTCTGTAAGTGACACACTCAAAAAAAGTGCAGAAAAAAGTCCTACTGCAGCCAGGAAACAAAAAAGTTGTTCTGCCAATTGACAACAACACGAAAAGGATGGAAACTTCATTCTAGTGTTGAAAACTAGTTCACCTACAAATTATCCATTCAATGCCATCGTCCTGCCTCCAGCACTTGTTCATTACATGTAACATCATGTGTACCTACACAATCTGGTTTTAATCATCTTTTACCCCGTTTTGGTTTGGAGACAACATACCTTATGTGGAAGTTTCGTCTTTTGCGTCTGGGTGTTTAGTTTACATAAGAAAGTTCCAGGAAAGGGAACATGTCACTTATTAAACTAGTTTCCACCTCCATACATAGATTTCTTGGAGATGTAAAGTTAGCAGTTCTATTCCGAGTATTTGCAGTATCATATTACTCATTAACTGCATTTGGCTTCAGAACTGATATCAACACGTTTACTTATCATTCGCGTTGGCAATGAAGGAAACTAATAAATGGTAAACTGTGTCAATCCTAATTCTTTTTTGCCAATTTAATCTACCCAGAAGCGGCCCAACTGCTGTTGTATGGAAAAATAGAAGCAAGCAAACAATCTGCAAGGTTATTAAGAATTTGGCTGTAATTAGTTTAATACCTGCTTGGTTGATAAACTGCGAACCTAGGAAAAAGATTCGAAGACAGAAGTAAAGACGAGACAAATAACCCGACACTACATCTTGCAGTCTATATTGGACAAATTTATCTTACACAACAGTCGCGCAGTGGTCAAATGAACATTGTAACCTTAACAAAGTAGTCTTCTGCTCCTTCCAATTTGATGACCACCACTGATACCGTATCCTATTATTCATCAATGAGAAAAAATCCCCGCAAGGGTCATGTACAATGGACTTTGATTAGCTTTTACTTTTTGCAGACTCAGGTTTGATTGTCACAGTGACATCTGATACGTGCAAACCTAATATGGTAATGGACATTTGTAACAAACATAATTCATTCAACTTTATCGTAACAGACATTCAGTCAGATAGCACTTTATTTCCGGACGTTTGATGCTTGCAAGACCTCATTGTACCGATTATGTATTGTTACAAGCAGCAATCCCCTGGATTGTCAAATGTCCACTTCTTCAATCTAACGGGGTATCTTGGCAATCGAATAAAACTTTTGTCCTTTGTTGGCAGTACGCAAAGGTTTTTCCAGGACAAGCGGTGTAAATTATTGAACAGCTTGACTGGAATACAATACTGTGGGCTCCAAAAACAGCTTAAGCGGATTTTCCATTGCCAAAATCAATTCTTTCTGTCTGTCCATAGCAAAAGGCCGTCTTGTAAAAGATACAAAGTACACGGTCAAAGAAGGGGACTTTTTGTAATTCAATATTACTAGCATGCAGTTCAGAACAAGGGGTGGTGGCGTAAAATAAATGTACAAGTATTCTTCCAAATGCCAATCTACAACTGATGGCTGACGAAAAACTAATTCCCCTCTTTTCGCACTAAAAGATCGGAAATTAGGCCAGTTTCATGAGAAGAGAGAATACCACAAATAAAGTTGGTCTTTCAGCGAGCTAGACTCTTTAAGTGCTTCCCACATTGATTCTCTGGTGAGAAAAATCTATCATTCATGTCTTGTCTGCCGCCATTCTGGCTTCATTAGCAACTCGAAATGGATAAACTGGCTGCTCAATGAAATCTATTATTCCTTTGGGACTGGACACGACTACTAACTTACAAAGTCAATAGTTCGTGTGTCACGTTGGACGTAAGGCCTTAAAATTAAAGCGATCCTTCTTATTTCTATATTAAGAGCGGAAACGGCCATGACCTTGTGTGCCACATACCAATCTTGATATAAGTTTGTTTTACGGCTAGACATTGCAGAATGTCTTGCTGCATTCATTTGCTGTAACTGCATTGTAACTACACGCAGTGTGTCCTTACATGGCCCCGTAACCTGAGGATGAACCTATCAAAGTTGCGAGTGGATTCGTCAGTGCCAGACCATTGGAGTCGGGGCTTGTAGACACAGCACTTTGCCAATCCCCACTTGAAAAGAACCGATGGGTGCTGCATCAAACAGACGTACAGACATCTGCTGCTGACCTACAGATAGGAAAAGAATGGGTCATCTTCTGGGCCGAAGCGTTTCCCCCGTCAAACCACTTACATGCATCGATGTATGCACACAATATTGCTATTTGTTCCTGTATACCTGTCATTATGGTCCGTGAAACTTGTCCAGCGAGACAGACTCAACCACAAATATGGTAAATGAGGAAGGAATGGCCGCTGGGGATAAAAATTAGACATGATGGCAAACGAAGGGGTCAGCCGTGATTGTGACCCTGTGGCTCAGCGAGGTTGATCAGCCTGCTCATGACCCGTACAAGACCCTACTGGCCCACTGCCCTAGTGTTTCACAGAGAGGGTGGAAAGGCCTGTCAGCACTCCGTACCCTCTGGGGGCTCTACTCGAATTCTTCGCACTGTTCCGGATCACAGTTGATTAGTATCGCCACACCACGGCGGCCTTGACCAGCCTGCAATACTTCAGACTCCAGTTCCGCCGCCAAAAACACTTCACTGGATCCTGTCAGACAAAACCTAAACCATGTGAAAATACTGCAAGCCTCCCACATATGTCACACAACATTTAAAGTAAGCCACTTTCAACGGGCTTATGGGCAGTTCTCAAAAATCCAGGAGATCAGAAGGTATGCGGCTAAAGAACCATTCATCATTACTCTACAGCCCTTGGGCATCTGCCGCCCAACTCTGAGACTGAGCACAACCTTTTCCTTGTAGGCCTCAAGCATTCGTAGACCTTCAACCTTTCGCTTTCTTCTGCCAATACACCTCAGTCTTTACCAGTATAATAGACTTTCTTCGCCACAAAACTTACAGGGAAAAGTACACTATTCTTGGTATTGTTTCAGGTAGTAGTCTAGCTTTCTTAGTAATGTTTTCCAGGTTGAAAAACGTAAATAACTGCGCTTACCCTCAAAGGATTACATTTTACATTCATCATGTTATAATAAATCTGATGTATTATGTATAGAGAAAGTCCTCAAAAGGTATAAGATTGTGCAAACATTAGCAATAGGACTAATTTGCACTAAAGAGCCGGTCCTCACCTGTCGGCATCTCGAAAGCCTACATGCCTAATAGGTTCAGAAAACGGGGTGTGTGTACGAAGAGATGTTTGTCAGTCCTCTAATCCAAGGGATATTATTATGTGAGGTCATGACAGGTTGCTACTTTATGCCTCGCCCAGCACAAAAGCCTAAAGACGAGACAACTGAGCCGATTCGTTGTTTGGGTTACCTCTCCACCATGCACTGCAGTGTTTATCAGAAACCCGTACTACTCTTCTTACACTAGAGTCAAAATATGGGCCACTTTTTATCAGTAACTATCATCCAACATCAAGGTCAGTTCCAGAGAGTTTCTCCTCATGTTGGAATTTCAACTTCCCAGCAATATTACCGCAGTTGCGTAAACAGCAATGCACAGTAGTTACACAACCGCTCGTGTTTATGCACACGCTGCATCTAAAAAAACCCTAAGGTCTATTTGGATAAAGGTAACTTTGAATTGCTTCCCCGACACATCTATTTACCAGAATCTAGTGCACTTCTCTGAACAGAGGCAAACAACAAGCAAATATGTTTTGTGACGTAAACATTTTAAATCAATGAATGGAAACGGGGCAGCGGTGATCTTCTATTTGCAGAAGCCATGGAAAAACATTTCCTGGACATTACCAAGAAAAGTACGGCTTCAAAAATTGATGAGATAGTCTGGCAATAGATGAGAGGGAAAAAATCCAATACTATAGCTTGATAGAGCGACTTGCCGACCAATAGTGTCTTCTGGAAAACAGCCTGTCTGGTTGAGACACTGGAGTAGGATTTTATATGGATGTACGCAATACAGTGTTAAATCAACACATTAACCCAGTTCAAGCGATTTACAGTGCACAGGATCTGGCAGCACCGCCTCTTTTAGAAAGTTGCCGCCTCGCCATCCAAACCCTGGCCAATAAGTTCTGGCTTGTTTTTCTGCACTCGATTTCTGTGGTTTCTCGGTGCAAACTAATATCTTGTTGATTTGCCAAACTGAGTGTGGAAACGTTAACGATACAGCAAATCTACCGCCACCCAAACACCCAAATATACACTGTATGTTAATAACTCGAAATATGTAACTTGTCCCGCTACCAAAAGCGACACACAACTACGTCATCATGACGAGACATTTCATATTTTTCATCTTGTTTACAAACATGCGGCCCAAACCAGGATGCTCCGTAACATACAAACTCTGCCGCTCAGCCATGCGGTCGTTGCCCATTAAAGAACTTCCTCTATTGTCAAGTTATAATGACATTCAGTCAATACTGAACATAAATACAGAGCTGCAGACTCAATACACAACTGTCTCTCCCCCTAGCTAAATAACAATGCACCAGTCCAATTCTTAGAAATGGCCTGTTTACGCCGATTGGTCACATTGTGAAATGGACGTAAACATTATAATACTAGCTGCTGTGGCGTAGTGAAATGCAAGCTGACCACTGTCGTGACACGTGGAGCAAATACGCCGTAGATGAACCGATCAACTAATTGATTATGGTTATAGAATGGGGAGACTAGCCGCTGGCATTATGCCCAGCGTGTAGGCTCGCCAGACCAGCACGGTAAACACGCTGGCCATGTGACTAGACAGTCCAACACCAGCAAAATGGCGGGAGATGCAGGATCCAAAGGCGGCATGCTTTCAAGTCTTCCCGTCATATTGTATCCTCTAGCTACTTAACGATTGATCATTCTTGTCACATTTTTTTGATAGATATGTTCTTTAATCATATTTTAGAGATAGCGTTTTCAATTAATTACTTAGGAAAGAATATTCTCAGGGTTCTACATATTCAACTTGTTCCGCAATACATTATATTAATATTCAATATGTAAGACTTTTCTTTTTGGCCGAAAACAACAACAGTTGATCTCCAAGTAATTAAATCCTAATTTTATAGATTGTCTTCGCATCGACTGAGGAAAAGACAGATCGCAGTTCGATTATGCTGGTTGTACATGTATCAAAACAAGTCATTAAGCCACCTATTGTCTTCACCACCCATATATTCCATAATGCAACTGCCCATTGTTACATTGATGATGTCCCTATTCACACAACACCTTTCGTTTGTTTAGCACTTTACGCTAAACAAGTTTGTTAAATAATAATAATATGCGGGTTAATTTTTTCAATTAACTGACGACTTTTTCATTCCTTATTGCAAGGCCGACAATGGTGGCCCTGTTGATTGTTCCGCGTTAAATTCACACCATTCTAAATACACGAGTATTACACGTTGGTGTGTTGGGTCTAATTATTACTATCCAAACCCACAACACATAAAGTTCGATTAACAATTAAAGAAAATGAAGGAACGATAGACTGGGTGCATCTAGGAAGTAACTAGAATATACATGTAGATTTTAAAAAAAGTCTGTTTTTTGTTATTATCTGCAAATCTGGCAAATAGCACATAGGCCTATTCTATGGACATAAAAAACTCTATTCTTCGAAGTTCTGGGTAGTAATTCACATCTCAGGCATAACTTCTTTCTTCTTCTTCTTCTTTTTTTTTTTTTTACAAACTTTGGTCTTTTTTCCTGCACTATTCTGTGAAAATCTGACTTTCTTGGATGGAATCTGTTACATTTTTGGTGTTTTAGTCCAATCAAATCCCTATGAAATCTATCAAACAGCACAGTTAATGACCCTGTTTACCTAGAAACCTGTCGTAAATTTGTGGCGAGAAGCACATGTTGCGCACATTAATCGTGTTTATAACATGATAAACCTGGAGATTGGCAAGCATCCTGCAGCCATAATGCATGTATTTAATCACGATGTCGAATGCTCGAACATGTGTGAACTTTGTGTGTCCCATTTGGTTTGTCAGTGTTCCATGTTTTTAGGTAGATTTGCACAATTTTTACAGAATAGCAAGACTGGAAATTAAAATGTTGGATTAAGACCAAAATTGTACACACAAAGTTCATCATGGAAAAGTTTTCAGTTGAATAAAAAAGAAATGTCAAATGATGTTCAATGCGATAAAAATTACAAATGGATACTTTGATATTATTTTACATCTTGTAACATGTATTGCACGTTCCAAAACTGCATTTCATGTTGCTCATTGACCAAGTCTTATTCAATACAGATCGAGTTTGGTGCAGCACCAATTTCTAAAACATGAACAAGACAATAGACAAATTGTAACTTCGGTGACACCTGTACAGCATGAGCTTTAAGACGAAATTGCCTAGCAGGAAGAAAGAATTCTTACCTCTTTACGCTTGAAGCGGTTGGTGTAGTCGAAGCGCGCCTTCATTCTGTCCAGGAACTCTTGACATTGATCCCGACAATCTTGGTCCTTCGATAAGAGTAGGTAGGACCTCCAGTTAGCAGAGTCAAAGCCCCAGTGGCATGTTCTGTTCTCTAATGCCTTGTGTGAATGGCACACAAACTTCTGTGGCGAAAACATGCCATGACAGTCTAAGCACTCAATACACTTATCAAATGGTGTGTTATACTTTTCTGGGTTGAAAATGCCCTTACATTTTCCGAAGCACTCGTGGTAGACCCGAAAGCTTGATGCGCTTGGTGGGTCCTTAGCCTTCTCTGGATTTCTATGCAGAAGTGCATTACAGAGTCTCTCAGCGTCTGTCTTGGTTATAAGACCACAACTTGGGGCACCTTGTGGTAGGATACACTGTTGTTTGAGTGTGTGCAACTGCTCTGAATTGCATCGAGAGCAGAAGATGTGTAGATCATCACACACATTGTTGATGTCGTCGAGAACAAACTGGCGCAGTACTGTATTCAGTATCTGGGGTAAACACAAACGTTTTTCTCCTCCAACGATGAAACAGGCAATGGTCTCTCCTTCCAACATGGTTTCTGTCTTGTCAACTCGGCTGTAAAGTTCAAAATAACACAATTGTTATAATACCAATCAGCAATCTTTTCTCTTTAATTGAGTATCGCTTTTCAACATCCAAAATATTTTTGAGCAAGTTTGGTCTTTTGCTAAAATTTAGCATTATTTTACTAACATAATCGGTGAACGTTTATACACATATTCTAAATTAGTTTCCTCAAACGTCCTATGTTACATAAGGTCACTCATTACAATAGACATTGTGCGTAAGTGACCGTCACTTTTCAACTTAACTTCTTTTCATGTGAAAACATGACAAAACAAAGTGTCCCGATAAGGAGCACTGACCCTCATGCCTCCCCCGACTCTTTCCTATAATTGTCAGAAATGGCCAGAAATGCATTTTCCCCAGTCCGGCGGGGGGAGGGGTGGGGTGGGTCGTGGTCAACTTTTTGCAATGGCGGCCCAAAACACAAATGTAGATTTCGTCCGATACACAGACCCTCATTGCTGAAAGCATGAGGCTCAAACAGAATGGCCGATAATTAACCTTGTGTCATACATGTTTATCTCACATAGGTCTATAGTGCACTTGGGCCATTCACTTTTTTCATGATTATTTCCTAGAATTACTAGACCCCACGTAAACATCGTGCCACAAGTGTGCGGACTTTTTTACGTAAACTTTAGATATGATAGTAACGTTAGTTTAAACCTGTTCATGAACATACTCCTAATTTAAATGGCTTAAAGATCTACGCAAAACGCGACATGACAATTTGTTTCAATTTGTCTGGGTTGTGGGCTGGTCCACAATTGACAGATTGACATTTGATTTTGGATCAAAACAAGGTTATAAATCTCTTACCTGTTATCACTCGGCAACAGCAATGGAGCAGCAATATGTGAAGCTACAGTTGTATAAACCATTGGTGCCTCTGAAATTTCCTTTTTTAACGTCGTAAGTCCGAGAGTACCGGTTAAGAGGGCTTTCCTGTATTCATCCAATTCGCCAGGCGACAATTTGGCAGGATCTCCCCAGCCCTGAACATAGCTCGATGGCCCATTTAAACTGTTCATCGCTGCACTTTGGAACGATTTTAATACCCTTTTCAGATGTGGGTTAAACGCTGGTGCTGACAGTTCCATTTCCGATCATTCGTTTAGTTCATCTAGAAGTAAAACGTGAAAAAAATCGACAAAATCTTCACTGATATTCCCCTTACGTCTCCTCTCCGCAAAGCAGCATGTCGGTATGATTATCTACCGGCGAGCCAATACCGATGTGTGGGTATGAATAGTCGAGAATACGTCGAGATTACGTCGAGAATGTGTCAAGCATAGGAATTGTATCGAGATTACCTTACTTATATTAATGCAACTATCAATCAATTATTCTTTGTATAAATAATAATATTTGATGTTTTCCCACTAGTTTTTGCTCAAATCTTGGAATTTGTCAGCACAATTCTTTAAGAAATATGTCCAAAAACACAACATTTACTTGGTACAGTTTAGCTTGTTGCCTGACACCATGTTTAATAATTATTTAAAAGTCTACATCATACAAGCTCAAGATTTTGCTGCAGCATCACAAAGTTACCTATTACTAAACTATTGACATGATTGATGTAGTCTAGTCTAGTATTTTAGATTAAACAATTTTTCTTTGACAATGTTAAATAAGAGTGTTACCCTGTTCAGCTTGAATACCTAGAAAACCATAAAAAGATCAATCTAAACAGAATCTAATTAAAATATTTGTTAATAATTCTGAAGAAAATGAACTTAAGCAATACTCTTTAACAGCGTGTCTGTGTCGTAATTTTATATATTTTATATCTTTTTCATGTGTAATGACTTGTGAATTATTTATATTATGCGACATATATAATGTGATCAGTTTTATTACTCAAATACCTTTCACCAATAGAGCCTGCTTGATATCACTGAACTTTCTTTGATTGAATTCTCGACGTATTCCCTACGGAATCTCGACGCGTTTTCGACTATTCATATTGCTGCCGTTACGGTTACTCCCTTAAAATATCCAGGCTACAATTTTCCTCCAATATTACAGCCCACAATTTTAAGCAAATAACCTTAATATTTACATAAATTGCAATATTATTATAATACAATACTTATTGTCGTATCTAGATGCTGATATTTACAAAACTGTAAATATTTCCTCCGGGCTGTACGGAGGGAGGGAAGCCATTATGCAGACTGTATGCCGACATGTGGATGAATTGGCTAGGCATGTGGGTTTGTACTCTCAATAAAACCCCTTGATCTGAAAAAATTAAATTAAGATATACACACTTACAAAAAGTAACTTACAAAAAAAATTAATTGATTTAAATTACCGAGTTCGAATAAATTTTCATGACTCATGTCCGCATGTTCCAATTTTAACTTTGTATTTTACAGAAGTGGTGAAGATGTAAACTAAAACTAGAAAATTGTGTGTGCCTTTAGTATTAGAATCTTAGAATACTTTAATTTAGTGCTTTTGCTTTTACCTGGTTTAAAAATATGTCACATCTTATAAAAAAACCACAATTTTCTCATTGTGCATGGCGTGTACCCTACACGTTGCGCAAACTTTGCCTTTTTCAATTCCACTTTTCAAAGATGCTGGAAAGTTCCCCCAAACCATTCAAGATCTTCGGCCGAATTTCCACCATTCCTTTACATGATAAGATTTAAAATATAACAATAGGTACCAACGTTAGCTGCCAACGGTACCAACGTTTCAGAACTTTAAATCCTAAATCCCAAGATTCCTTGCTGAAGGGGAACCCGGGTGGCTGTCAAAAGTTTGAACGGGTACAACTTCTGTAATTCACCTTCCTCCTTTTTTCTCTTCACAAAATCACCTTGAAAATTAAAAAAGAGAAGACACAAAACCCCTCGTCGTCACTACAGGGTCAAATTCGGGTGTCGTACCGCAGTCAGGTTTGACATCGCGAGGAGGTGACAGCGGATCTAATTTACCCCCAATGGAGGACCGTCATTAATCCAATGAAGTTTTTGATGAAGCATTGTACCAATGAAGGAGACTTGCACCAGGAAGACCTTTTCTGTCTTCACTAGGTCATCCGGTATAATCAATAAAATCAATGGAGGAACCTTGTAATGGATCACGTGTAAATTCCCTGGATACCCCATTATCCTCCCACTGCTCTCAAGCCAAATTAATTACTATCGTTTTAGTTTGTATGTAATCCGACTGGTGGACATACCTACTTTATTTATGATATTTAATACGTGTTGGTAATAATTTAACTTTGTAGGAATAGTTTATTACGTGCAGGGGTAGTGGAGATGTTAGGGTCTGTAAAGGTCTTACATTGAAGACAAGAACGTGTTTGGTAAATTCGATATGTCCATTTTTGTTTTATATAAGTGTTATTGTAGGCACTCGGGTCTGAATCATTGGAAGATAACAATTGTCGCCAAATTTTCTAACTGATCTGCTTCTTGTTGTTTTCCGTAAATTCTTGCTTAAATGTATTGTTCCTCAAATACCCCGGAAAAGGTAAAAAGGTCTCAAACTATTGCTGCAAAAAAAATTCTGCACGAAATATGTTAGTTATGTTCGAGACCCGAGTACTACCAAAAAAGGGTAAAAAATTGTAACGTTTAAAATTGAAACATAAATGAAACGCATGGGCGCCAGAAAAATGACACATAAAACTTAAGAAGTTAGGCGACTGGAAATGAAAGATAACTTCTAACTAGAATTTTTTTGTGAAGATCGACCTGTTGAACTGGCATTAATTAACATGTTCGCTTCCATTTAGGTTATACACCTATTAAGGGTATCTGCAGAAAGTAACAGCTCTCTGCGTCTGCCTACGCATCACAAAGTAGAATATACAATAAACAAGACAGAAGGCGAGGCCCACATACAATGCCTATTAAAGCTGTTGTCCATCTATCTTTCGGAATTTGGCTGAGTAAGAGTTGACTGGAGTCATCCACTAGACATTCTCCCGAGACCAGTTTGATTGATCATAATGACAGTGGGACTTTAATGGGAATGCACATTATGCTCCAGAGGTTAACCCGTGCACCCCACATGTACTCAAGGCAGCTTTCCATATTGATTAGAACATCTATAATCAGACCTGCTAAATTCCTATTGTTAATCCTAGACAGATTTAATTATGTTAAAAGTGTCGCCTACAATAACTGTCTGTACGAAGTATACCGTGCGTAAGTGTACGCAGTACACCTTTACGATTTGTTAAATATCAACATCTAAAATATCACATAAAAGCGGAAAAATTGAAATTGTGTTATCCAGGTGCCAGTAACGAGAATAAAATTATTTTGTTACATTTGAAATGTCAGTCCTTCAGTCGGTTTGCCTTTACTTTCGCTTTCTTAACAAATCAAACTGGAATATATTAAAAGAATAAACAATGTATGACATTCCAGTGATAATAGAATATTACGAACGAAGCCCCCAACAACTTAGTATTGCAGTATTTTGAGCAGCACCTATCTTGGGAGACATACCTCCTTTTACGGTATTTTTATAGTACTCTGAACCTGTAACATTTATGTTTATTTCACCTGTCTTGGGTACCATACCTGCCTTTACGGTATTCTACAAATAAGGGTGCCGTTAAAAACAAAGGTACTGTATATAATAGTATGATAGTTTGCATTTAGTTTTAGCATTGCAACAAACAACAGCTTAGAACTTTCCCTTTTATGTGCAGTAATTCATAATTCGTATTATTTTGTGATAGCATTGCAGATAGACTTAGAATAATCGATGAACCAGTCACACCATTATTGTAACCACAAAAGTGGACTAGTCCGCAACATGTACGTTGCACTGACATAAATAACGAGAGAATTACCCGGGTAGGCCGGGTAAAATGTCTATCACGCTTGGAATAACAAACAAACAAAATGGCTGCCA
>JBCAUI010503606.1:0-13124 GCA_038406195.1 Haplosyllis anthogorgicola | reverse complement strand
AAAGAGACTGGCAGGTCCATGACAGGACCACCTTCACTATGAGGGTGCCTCACGGACCTGCTAACCTTACTAACCCCATGACCAGACAGACACCACCTCCTAGTGAGACTGATGCTCACAGGGTTACAATTGGAAGCCCTCGCCTCAAGAGCATAGTGACAATCCCGGAGGGGAAACAACCATCAAAGACTGTATTGAAGACACTGGTAAAAAATAATGTCTGCCTGAACCTGTTGACTGCCCTCCACGTGGATGACCGCCCCTTTCCTAGTTCTCACTGTCAGAGGAAGGAGCATTTGGGATGGCTGTCCTGGCAAGAAGGGGAGGACAGACAAAGGTGCTCTTCCTCTGCCCGGGGAATCTTGAGGGACCACAGATGAGACAATGACCAAAAGGGACTTCCCCAAAAGGAGTGTTTGCCAAACCCCCTAACAAGACCTAGCGACTTGATGCCTATGTCGGGGTGCAGAGGATGGATGACCTGACCTGCCATCACCTGGTCATTGGAGTTTCAATCTCTTTGCCTGACTTTATACCACCAGCTAGCCACCCATGCAGAGATGACCCGGGATATGTACATTACAGGCCACAGACACCATGGGGTGGATACGCCATTTAACATCCCCAAACTGCCACATCTCCGGGTATCGAACTTTCTGCCACCAGAGTACCACGATGGAGGGCACATGCCAGAGGATGCCCGTGTTCAAGTATGACACCATTTGACTGCATATGCAGTGGCACTGCTCTATGCAGCCAAAGACACCATGGCGTGTGATGTTAGGAGGTATGAACTGACTGGTCAACTGTGCTACCTACCTGACTCAATAAAGGAGTTCCAAGCTAGACTCCACCCACTTATGGACATCTCAATCCCAGTGCATCAAATGAATGAGGAATAAATGGTACCCGCCACCGGGCACACCGGACCCACTACCCCTTGGCAGGGAACTTGCTGCACTGTCGCAGGAGATATTCAGTCCATTGTTTGGGAGTGTCGCAGCTGCCAAGATGACACCAGCTGGTCAGGGCAAGCAACTGAAGAAAATGATGAGCCAGATGCCAGCTTTATGGCCACCAGGCCCCGTGATGTCTGATGCACCCCCTAAGGGACAAGACTGAGGCCTGATTGTGGGCAAAGTACAAAGCCAACCTGGGACACCCAGGGGTGAACAGCCCACCCTGGACAAACACCTAATGGATGACCTGTATGGGATGGGAGGTAAACCACAGCCATTTGTGAACTACGATGAGGTCTTTGCTTACTGAGAACCTACACCACCAATTGGGGCAGTGATCATGAAGCCAGATGTCACAGTGACCAACCTGCCACTCAGCAGAAGACCCAACCCATTTAAGACTATCAGCTTGGGGCTGTTAGTGTCTGGATTCCAGCAGGCCGAAATACAGGCTAACCTATCCAAGGGAGCCACAACACCCGGGCCCCTAGTGAGTGGGCTTGGATTGCAGGAGGCAGTGGCCAGGTTAGTCTGCAAAGCTACTCAGATGGCATCTACTCTCACTAGTCTGAACAACATCCCACTAAATATCACAATGCCTCCACCAGGACTCTCCAAATCTTGGGTGGCATGACATCCCACTAAATATCACAATGCCTCCACCAGGACTCTCCAAATCTTGGGTGGTATGAGGATTTAGATTACGATGAAACTGATCTCCCAGGTATGGGAGCAGACAATTCTGTCACTGCAGATGACACCATGTCGACCAGTTCCAGCTTCGTGATCCTCCTGGATCCCAACTCTCTGACTGTGAGGAAGAGGGAAAGCATGGGTGAAGGCTCTGCGGAGCCAGCCCAGAAGAAGCCAATCAATGGAGATGGACCTTAAGAACACCCTGTGACATGTAGACTCCATTGCATGCTGTAGCAGTCCTGACTGCATTGAGACACTGTCATTTATTATACTGCCATTAGTTGAAACCCGTGTATCTGACTTGCTGTATTTTATATTTTGTGTAATTGGAATCTAATTGAGATGTCGGAAGTACATCTGGCCTCCGGTTTGCAGTTGCCAGTGACTCTGCACTCAGCATCGTTAATGTTAATATTTTATAATTGTCATCTCAAATTTGCCCATGTTTGCATGTAGTAAGAAAGTTAGTCTTTAGCTGTTTTGAATAATTACGATTCATTGTTCCCCATAGAGTACCCGATGTACCATGTGAATTTTATACTCATTCTGTTATTATCACAATTGTTTACACTGTACAGTAGCTGTTCTATTCTTAGTAATAAAGCATGCCATGAGGATGAGGTGGATGCCTGGGGGAGAGTGTCACAGTCTACTAGTCTACCTACCTGCCCGTCAAGTGTGTGGTCAGCCCCCAGTGAAGGAAATGGACTTTTTCCCTTTTTGGAACCCGGCCACCTGCTGTGAGATGGGTGCCTCAATATGTGACCACTACCCGGTAACACGGCCATCTAGAATGGACTCCTATGTTGCCATGGGGACCCTGCCCTTGTGCATGTGTCACGGTGGTGACATCATTGCTGGGGCATTCGATCGAATGCTACATCACATTTGAGTGCTCTGGCCATGACGTCACAGCCATGATGTCATAAGCAACCACCTCTGGGGGGTATTTAACAATGTGCCACCTTGAAAGGGGGACACACTCGTCCTTGTGTCCAATGGGTTGACTTGTGCACTGGCTCCTAGATGTCCATCTCAGTGAGACATTTCAAATTGCATCTACTAGTGTTGTTGCTTAGTAGCTAAGCTGACCAGCTCAGTGCCCATTGGCCTGAGCTATTGATTTAGTTAAACCTTGAGTTGTGTCATGTGCCATGCTGGGGGCTCAATAAAGCCCCAAAGTAAGCACACTGCAGCCTGATCACCAGCCTTTTGAGACAGCTGGCATCCAGAGATACAGGGAGATAATCTTCCTGTCTTAGTAGAAGTGGAGAGCTCACTTGACTTCAAAAGGCTCCTGCCACATATGGCATACTTTCACCTAATTTTAACCTCCCTGTTTTTGCAATGGTTTTCTCCCACATGTAGTATTCTTGATAGGCCACCTTTTTGTACACAATGGGTTCTAAGTAGGTCAGTGACAATTCCACTACATTCAGCAGTCAGTCTTCACATCACATGTGTTGCCTGACAATGTGGTGGCAAATGATATAAATCTTGTTCATAATTCAATCACACATGTTGCCTAACTTTTTTTGCATGCATTCATTGTGATTACTAGATAATAGTGAGTACAAGGAGGTCTACATATGGATATGCATATGCTAACTGTGTTGACATTTAATGTCACACTTAAACCATTTAATTAGTAGCTATTCAGTAATCAATTTTTGAGTTCTTTCACAAATAAGTGACGCTTTTTGATCTTTTTGTTGTAATTTTATAAATTCAATGATTGATTGACAGAGAAAGCTTGTGTAAAATTTCTCAGAACTGTGCAGCAGAATATTTGGTGTGCCTTTCTGTCTAGTATTATATTTATGGCTTTTCTTTCTGAGTTGTCTATTACCAATTGTGTTAAATGTTTTTATCACTGGTGCTGGCAATAATTCAGCCTTGACACTATAAGCAACTTTACATAGTTCTAGATTGATCATATTAAATTTCAATAACTTCAATATTTAAAACAAATGACTGATCAGACTAGTCTTTGATTTCTTAGATATAAAATGCACACATTTTCTTTGCAGGGCATTCACTTTAGATATTTGTTCTTTGGTCAATTGACTTCCCCATACAACTAAAGCATAGTTTAAGTGACTAACTATGTGAGCATTGTAAATCAATGTCTTCATTTTTTTGTCAAACATGTTTTAAACTAGTTGTATCATTGGATAATTGTAAAATGAGTTTTCCAGGATACCTTATTGTCTACATTTATGCCCAAGAACTTAGTGCTATTTACAAATGGTATTTCTTAATTATTGAGGGTCAGGGAAGGATATTTTTCATCATCAAATGCCATACCTACAGTCTTACTCAAATTCAACAATAGTTTATTTGCATAAAACCAGTCTGTCAGTTTTTCTAAATCTTCAAACAGTACATCAGGTAGTTTTTATTGTGGTGTGAAAAATAGATGGTTGTGTCATCAGCAAATAGTATTAGTTTGCAATGTTCTACTACATTATAGATATCATTACTGAACAGGATAAACAACAATGGGCCAAGATTTGACCCCTGGGCAGTTCCGTAAGTTATATCAAACTCAGCTGATATTGTAATTTCTGTTGTACTGCTGGTATTACATTTTACCCATAATTTCTTGTCAGATAAGTAGTTATTGAACCATTTATTGCACACACTGCATATTCCATAGAGTTCTAATTTTTTAAACAAGATACTGTGGTCCAGTGTGTCAAAAGCCTTTGACAAGTCCAGGAATATACTTATAATATGATGTCTAATTTCTTTCTCTTTGAGTATTTCATGGGTTAGTTCAGTGATAGCATCCTGGCATGACCTGGCTTTACAAAATCCATACTGACTTTGATAAAGGAGAGCCTATGTTTCAATAAATACATATAGTCTATTATAGACCAGTTTTTCCAATATTTTTGATATGGTTAGTAATAATGAGATTGGACGATAATTGTTCATCATAATATTTTCTTTGCATTTAGATAATGGTATGACTTCAGCTACTTTCATAGCTGATGGGAATACTCCTTACAATAAGGACTCATTGAATATATGCATTAGAACTGTAAGTATCTCTGGGCAAATTTGTTTTAGAAGCATGCTGCTTATGTTGTCATAACCTGAGCTTTTTTTGTTTGGTATACTGCTGATTATTTTGTTTACCTCAGCAGGTATACAAGCAGTTAAAACATGGTTTGTGGGCTTTTATTCATTTGGCTTAGATAATAGTTTATGTCCATTTTTGGTTTTGATATTTTCTTGGCTAGATTCATGCCAATATTGGCAGAGTGTTTACCTAAATTATTACAGATATCTTTTGGTGAATAATGATCAATATTATCAATGTGCAAGTATTCAATGCAACTCATTTTGTCACTGATCTTGCCTATTGTCTGATTTATTACCTGCCACAATTGTTTGGCATTCTGCTTGTATGCAATGCACTTGTTTTGGTAGTTTATTTTAGCCGCACTCTTGGTTTCATTATAAATATTTCTATATTCTCTGTATGAATGCATATCATTGAATGATGCTGATGCCTTTAATGTTGCTTTATATAGACATAGGTTTTTGGATTGTGACTCCCTTAGGACAGTTGTGACCCATGGTTCCATTGAGCATTTTTTAACAAAATCTTTACTTCTTTTAGAGGGGCTATTGTATCTAAGGATTGCGAGATATGTTTGGCCAGCATGTTGAATGCTATAACAGGATTGGATTCTTAGAGTATTGTGTGTTGCCAGTTAATGTCACTGAGATCCTGTTTTAATCTCTTTATTTGCTTTTCCAACATATTTCTGGCTTTTAAAAATTAGGGGTTCCATGTGTTTGGAATGTTTCCCTTGATTAGGCCAATGGATGGCAAGTGATCAGAGATGTCAGAGACTATGATGCTAGACTCAAAGTCTGTCTGCAGATATTTGGATAGAAAAATATTGTCTATTAAAGTTGCACTGTTTTTACTAATTATTGTGGGTCTAGTGATAATGGGCAGTAGGTCATGTTCATAATTAATTTCTAGAAATTGTTTTGTATACTCATATAAGTGGGTTTTTAATAAGTCGAGATTTTGGTTCATACCTAGAATAACATGTTTATTGTCTTCATCATGAAGATGCACTAGCAAGGATTTGTATTCTTTTGTAAAAACTTGCTGGTTGGTATCAGGTGGTCTATAAATTGACCCCAGTATTATATTTTCCTTTTTTCCACTGTGAGTTGATACAATTTCTACAAATACTGATTCAAAACTCTCAAATTTGAGGTCATTTAGGTCACCTCTATCTATGGTTTTCAGTTCTTTTTGATACATAATGCTAACACCCCCTCCTTTCTTGTGGTGTCTAAATTTGTGTACACTATTATATCCAGCAAGGATAAGAATGTTTTTGAATGTCTAAGAATGTTTCACATAAGAGAAGAGCATCCACTGTGCTATTTTTCTTTCATAAGTCAGACATCAGCATGTTCAATTCATTGCATTTGGAAAGGGCTCCAACTATATTAGCTGCAAAATGTGGAGGTTGCTATGATTACAGTTCAGGTTTTTTAGGTCCAATATTTCTCTGTAATCATATAAATCATTCTAAAGGGAGTTCCTGTTGGAGTGGTATTCTAGCGGACAATTTAAGTTATCAAATAGGGGTTCTGGACTTTTAGAGAAACACATTATTGATCAATTATGTAAGAACTAGATGGAGAGCACACAGTAAAACTTATATACAAACTAATAAACAAACAAATAATATTTGACAAAATATCAGACAAATACTCACACATAACAATGTGTGAGATATGGGTGAATGCATATCCACATTTGTACATAGTAACAAGTTGATTTATAAGGCACTAGGAATTAAGTTCAATTTAGAATAATTTGACTTACATATTAGGAAACTTGTGTTGCCATGAAATTGTATGGCTGATTGAAAATATATATAATAATGTGTTGCCATGCTATTTTATGGTTAAGCTCTGTATCACATAGCTCAAGTTGTGTTGACACATAATTATATGGGATAGATTCAGTACTTGTCCATGGGATGTGTACTATGTGTTGCCATTTAATGTGCATATTATTGATAATTAATCCTTGAGTACATTCTGCCATTCAGCCAACTGTTCCTAATTAAGGTGGAACAGTGTAACAGCAACATTGTATGTCAGTAGCACATTAATGCAACTTAGGTTTCCCCAATCCTTATGGACATTACTATATATGACATTATTCCATGTCCTTCCTCACCATTACCTTTCCAACATCCCTCTTGTAGGGCCTCATTGTGATGTAAAGGTATTCCTGTACCCCATATAGTGTCATACATAGCTTCAGCAATAGTTCTGCTACCTGTGTTGGTCAACATCTGTTGTAGTAGTGGATTTTGTGCAAATTTGGCCTTGATGCCTGGTGTTACTAATTCACGTGCGACTGTGGCCCATTGTTCCTTGTCAAAGTTTTTAATCTTCTTGCTCAGGGACTTTGCTTGTAACACAGTAGTACATGAAAATATCTCCCTAGCAGCATCATTGTCTTTGAAGTAGTGTGCTTTGGTGAATTGGATCATTTGTTTGGCTGTGTGAAATCATTTCTCATCTAGCTGAAACAGACTTGGATGGAAGTTTGAGAATGGATGATGTTCTCCAAAGTAACAGATGGTGTCTTCATCCTGTTTTTCGGTAGCCATCATCAGACTTATATCTGGTGGAAGGTCATGCAGGTTGGATTTGGTGTAGATTTGCCCATTATTATGAGCTTGTTGTCTTCCATTCTGTATTTCCCTTAGTAACCTTCCAATTTGGTGACATACTTATAGATGGGATGGAGAAAGGCATGTCCAGCTTGGACTTCTTCTGTCAATACCTGTTCTACATAGACTCCTCATTTTAGTTCTCTCTTGTGTTGAAGCAGGTTATCCCTGTGTGGTTTTAGGGCAAATTCAACCTTTAAGGGTCATGATTTGTTCATTTGGTACCTGCCTATTCTTTCCATGTTGGATATGGGTAGTCTGGCCATTGCTTTTTTTCCTTCCTCTTCATTGGTTAAGCATGTAGTTGGCCATAAGGTTTCATTTAGTTTTTCTCTAGTTTTAATTGGATCATTCCATTTCACTTCTGGGACACCATAAACCATGACCCTTTTAATCTGTTCTTAGTCCTCCAGTTGGGAGATTCTTTTCCTGAGCATTTTGTTTTCCAATTCCAATTTGTCTAGATGTGACTCAAGTGTGCAAGTCTAGGTTTATATGAATGTACAGTTTTAACATCATTTTCCAGACTAGTGATGTTATTTAGAACATTTTGCAGTGACTTTGTATTTTCATGTATTTGTTTTGATAATTCAGAACATAGTTGCCATATTTCCTTTATTATGGTAGAGGGTGTGGGTGCTTTGTCCTCTTCCATTCCATTAAATATGTCACTACTTGTGTCATCCCCATGCCTTGAAGATTTTAGTGGTCATTTGGTCAAAGGTGGTGATATGTTATCAGCATCTCTTTTAGTGGTTATTGATGTTGCTCCTGTTGAAGATGCTGATGTTGGTGGTGGGCCTTGTTGCTGAGGTGTGTTCACATCTTTTGTTGGTTGACACACAAAGTTGATCATACTTGGCTGGGTACTGGTTGGCCCCGATAGCTTAGATGCTGCCCTCAGTGCACCTGGCTGTTTTGACCCTGGTGTACCAGTTGGTGTTCCTTTGTTATTTGAACCATTTTATTAGTATCTTTTTCCTCCAGTTTCACCATTATTCACAACTATTAGATTTTTCCAAATTTAATAATTTGCACTTATGGTAGTAATAGCTTTTCATGTAGCTTGTGGTGCCAATTAATGTTAGTTAATTGAGTCCAATCTATTGCGTGGGTGATATTGTAGATGTCAGCCATTATGTAATTCCACTTAGATAATTCTTAATGTAATATTCCGATTATGTAGTATTATATCACTTATGGTTCATAATCCTGTTTCATGAGTGATCCTAGTTCATTTAAGCATGTGTTGAAACACTTTCATGTGGTATTTGCATTCTAAACATGAGATTTATCTCATGTTATCAAAGGCGTATCGAAACACGTCCGTTGGACCTTGATGTTTAATTCATGTCAGATACGCTACGGTGGTCGATTTGCCAAAAAGGTCGGCTCGCAACTGAACAAAGTGGCTTGCAGCAAGTGATTTGAAGATATAGTTGCTCTGGTGCATTTATTGACTCGATGTGAATAGCTCAATACAATGTAGCGTAGAGATATGATTTGTCAAACTAAAAGGTAGCTTAGAAAAACCCTGAAAGATGCACTAAATAAGTCTGTTATGGTAGACAGTCAACCTGCAGTATTTCATAAATATGTTCTATTTGAATTATCCACTGCTCTGTATAGAAATAAGTATTTGACATGTACTGAAACTGTCATCTGCAGCAACGAAAGCGAACAGTCCCAAAATGTAGTTAGCTTCAGATTCCCCGAACCAACAATGATTCTAATACGTATTTTCGTTGTAGAATTTGAAGGTGTCAGCAAGTTTGGTAATATGTATGATAGAATGTATGTTAATGGGAGGTGCATTGTTTGGATGGGGACCGATCTTGTACACATTCGAACAGGATGGAATATATGAAGACCAATGTGATTACAAGAATGTCACAGTGGTAAGAATTGTACAAAATTTTATATTAATATTATGCTTTTGCACAGAAATTATTTTGCCTATCAAATATTACAAATTTGCCAGTTTTTTAAATATCATTCTTGGAAAAAATATCGAAAAGTAGTAACCCACAAATGACTGTTTTAATAAGATGGACTCAAATTCAGCTCCTGAAATTAAAGGAATTCCATGCCGTGTCTTTGACTATTATGTGGATACTATTCTCAAAATGAAGAAGCTTGGCCAGACACTTCATCCTCTGAATCATTTTCATAGGACTACTTTTGGGACTTTTACCAAGTAACATGATTGCAAAAACCAGCCAAATTTGGCAAACTTGCCAGATTTGGGAGACAAAGTGAATTAATACGAGACGCTTAAAGTGACACGCAAGCCATCCAGTATTCAGATGAGTGTTATACCAAAGTCTAAAAAGTAACAGGAGGGATTCGGAATATTAAGGTGCAACTGAGAATAGATTCCCGAATAATCAAAGGACATCGTGTAAAATTTTTAAAAACTTTAAATTTGGCGAATAGAGACAAATCTAAATTTACTTTTGATCAACTTACAATTAAAAGGAAACACATTTGAGTAGTTGCCTTGAAATGTGCACCTGAAGGGTGCCTCTGATCTTATTTTCAACAAAAGGGATACACTCCTATTATCATGAAATGACTGATGCGACACCTTACAGAGGATATTCAGATACATTTAACTATGTCTTTCGTTTCTCCTTTAGGACATAAGCTTTAGGACGTGAGTTTTTCCATTTGTGAGGGATCATTGAATTGCAGATATTTTGGTTTAAATCTTATTTAATAGGATCGATATTGTAAAATTTGTTGAAATTACCATCTATTTTAAACAACTATAATTTTTTTTAAATATAATATCGCCTCAAGTATAAAAAATGTGAAGAGGACAACAAGTTACAGGTGAACAAGACGATGAAGGCTCGAACAGTGGTTGCAAAATGCAAGAACGTGCAGTGAAGGGTCCCTTAATCAAGGTTTTTCCAAATTAATTTTTGTATATCTAATTAGTCTAATAAGCCTAATTCGCCTAATTTTAGGCAAGGATTTTAGGTTCTTTAGCCTAATTAGGCAATGAATTAGGTTAAATAGCCTAATTAGCCAAATTACCCAAGCAAAAACTAATTTGGAAAAAACCTCCAATATTACACAAAAATCGTATCAATTGTGTACGTAAGGGTAAATAAGGGAGCTCCCATAAGGTAACCCTGCTAAAGTTCTGATACAATTTTTGTGTACTGTCTTTTTAAAGGCATTTTGCAAATCCCAACCAGAATATTTCAGTTTAGTAACTAATTTAGAAGGACTACATATAAACATTGTGGAGCAAAAGCTGTGCAGTGATGCATACACATAGTAAAATGTGAGTGAGCCATGGGCCACTGCTCAGCACTAATTGTTCAGGACAATATACAATCTACTCTTTTAATTCCTCACACTTCACAGTTTATTGCTGGCCATGCACTGTTTCACTGTGCCCCTGGTTCAACAGGGTAAAGATTTATTAATTAACAACAGATGTCACTAGTTCATGGGCTAAATTGCTGGTAGAAAACCTTTACCTTCATGATTTTTGAGTGTGAGGTGAGTACACGACCGCCGATCCGAGTCAACGCAGCATAATACGCAGAATTTAGAGGATCCCCTATGACAATCATAATGTACATTTACATTATCCGAACTTCTTGAAATGATGATGTGCCGCAACAACTAATTTGCTGATATGCTTAAATTCTGCAGATCATTAAATAACTATCAAAAGTTTAAGGTCCCCCAACAATTGGAATTTCAATTGAACTTCACGCTTGGTTATTAGCATTCTATTGAAAGAAAATTGATATAAATTTAATGATCTGTAGGGAAATGGAAGTGTAGAATTTGAGGAAGACTGTTCAAAGCGGGCGAGTTACTTCAATCTGGCCTTCACCTTTGGTATTGCAATGATGGGCGTTGCCTCTTTCCCTGTCGGTGTGCTCTTTGATCGCATGGGATTATTGACGACACGAATATTGCTTAGGTAAAAGTTTTAAGCCTTCATACATCTCAGTGAGTTCGATACAGCTCCATGATTGCAGTACACACACACACGCACAGAAAGAGAGAGAGAGAGAGAGAGGGGGGGGGGGTTCTCCATGCATGACTCATAAGGCAAGAAATAGTCCTTTCATTAAGAATTAAGTCCAAGTTACTTCTGATCATTTGCACATGTCTCACCATTAATTAATTGTCTTTTGTAGCATTATGAATGTTCTAGGATTACTGTCATGGGCATTTGCTTCACCTGGTAAGTTTAACATTATGAATGTTCATCTTCTGTAGTTGATTTTCTTTTGCCAAAATAGAATTATATGCCATCTCTTACACCAGAGCATAAACACCTATTGTTCCCAAAATAAAGAACCAGGAACATTTCATCCTCTGAACACACATTCGATGCATACTCTTTAATTCCATGTTAGAATTGTACAGTCGATTTTGAAACACTAGAATTTTACGTCAGATCGTGAAATTACTATTAAAAGTTTACGTCCAAATTTCAATAACTCAGCATGAAATTTTCAATTGACTTTCATGCTGAGTTATTGAAATTCGGAGGTTAACTTTTAATAGTAATTTCATAATCTGGAGTGGACCTCAAATTCAATCAAATTTTAGGACCTGGTACAAATTTCATCTTACAAATAGATTTATAAGCTTTTGTGCATGTAAATAGCTGCCTTGCTTGCTATTCAATTTAAAGTCACACTTTTAAGTTCGAAAACTTGCTCTGTCCTTTTCAAGAACTTGTTATTCCTTATCACATCTTGCAGCACATTATCCATTCATGTCATTGTTGCTCAGAGTTAGCTGACATAACTGACATATTGGCTCTATAGCCTCCAGGCACACGAGAAGTGCCTTTGATTGTTAATCCTGGCTTTTGGAAGCATTTTACAAGCATTTTTTCTCGTTCCACATCGTAAAATTACTATTAAAAGTTATCGTCCGAATTTCAATAACTCGGCATGAAACTTTCAATTGACTTTCTTGCTGAGTTATTAAAATTCAGAGGTTAACTTTTAATAGTAATTTCACGATCTGCTTGTGTAATCACACAAAATAAATTTGTATGAAAATATACTATCAATAAAAATGTAATTTTGTCATGAATGATCAATTCAACCCTTCAGACATCAGCACAATTGAACAACCACCTTTGCTCTGATTATTTCTAACAGTTTAGCTTTAAATGTGTAAAAGGTCAGACATTTGATCTTCAATATATCTACAATTCATTTGATGAATCACACAGATACGGAAATTAACTTGGTCCCAGTATTTGAAATTGTAGCTCCCCTGTTTCTGAAAATTTAATATCTAATGTCATTTTGACATTAGATATTTGACATAGAGTAAATATTAATTGAAGGATTAAATTTTGAATGCTTAAATTTTATATTTAAAGTTTGTTTTAATTTGCTAAATGATCACCTGTGTATTCAAGAAGGTAATAGCTTGGTCTTGTTGTTTTGATTTATGTGTGTCTGTGTGCCTGTCTGTAGTTATAACTTTTGAATTTCTTGATGTAGAAATATGGCTTCCATTTTCACAAAGGAACATCTTAACAACACCTACCTAGTTCAATATGATTTTTTATTCATAACACAAGGAAAAGGAACCGATTAGTCGGCACAATCAATAGATTTTTTCCGATGCCAGCTCGTAGACATTTATCATGTAATTCGGACATCGCAATAATAATAATAATAATAATAATAATAATAATAATAATAATAATAATAATAATAATAATAATAATAATAATAAT
>JBCAUI010503595.1:0-13124 GCA_038406195.1 Haplosyllis anthogorgicola | reverse complement strand
AACTTCATTTTTGGTATGGTGGTACATCTTCATATTATCTAGGTCAAGTTTGAGTATCAAGGTCACTGGGTCAAGTTCAAGGTCACAGCAATAAACAGTGTCAAAAAAATTAGTGTTGTCTACTAATATCACATGTTATGATGTTTGAGACAAGTAAATGAGGTCAAGGTCAAAATATGGGTCAAGGTCATTTGAAGGTCATATTTCTAGATATTTGTAATTTTTTTCATGTTTTAATAACTATTTGCATTTTAGTGACTATTTGCAGTTTAATGAATTTTTGCGAAGCGGGCAGTTCGGTCTTTGATTGGAAGGCATTCTTGTCTATATCTGTGTTTTTCACTGGTGGCCTTACATCATTTATTAGTGGAATACAAACCTTGGCTGCAGCTGCAGATTTGATCTGATACATTTTCGCAAAAAGCTAAAGAAAGAAAGAAAAATATGTGTGATTCAATGTTTGTTATCGGTTTTTATGTCCAGACTATGTAATCAGAAGATCGGTTCACTCCGCACAAAGCTGTCTGCAGAAAATGCATCACCACAACAAGTCTCTTTGTGTGGAACCACTCGTGAAGAAATGTACACTGCTCTGATATAAAAAAAACATGGCAAAACTTAAGCAAACTATGTCAAGTATTCTTTGCTGTAGTATCAACTAAAGTGTGACTAATAAAGTGGTTGTATCAGTCGATTCTTGGAGAGATCGTCAAGGAAGACGAAATCACACACAGCAAAATCCCCGTTGGACGTACCATTGTGGTTGAATGTGTATTAGTCTTTTGAAAGTCAAAAGTTAACTTTCCATTCAGGAACCCATCTGAAAACTCACCCAACCTTGGTGTGAGTTGTCACCTCATAGCACTATGAAGAGTTCAGTGGCAACTGATCTGTTCTCCTACAGAACTGTCCTCGCACATAGGGTTGGTGCAAATTTTACACTCGAGTTTCACTTATTGTCGTTCGCATACTTTTATCAATGATTTTAGAAGATAAAATTGTCCGATGAGTCTTTAAATAAAATATTTAGCATGTGATTTGGGGACAAATTTCAATTTGTTATCTACGCAAGAAACTACCAACAGTTGAAAAACCATTTGTAACATATAGGAAGTCCAAGCTAAAAAAAAAACAAAAAAGAAAAAAAACCCAGAAATGACCGAAATTGATAGATTACAGAACATGCCAAAATCTACAGCAAAATATTGAGAGATACGATCTCGAAAGATTTCAGCAAATGCATGTTGCTCTTGAAAGTCTTCAGAGCAGCTGGCATTAGAGTGCCAACAAATGGTCTGCCAGAAGAAATCTAAAAACACATTTTGCTCTGGGGCACACAATGTTTATAAATACTTAGAAATGCTGAAAAACTGACAACACAGGTCCATTTCATGCCAATGCGAGGAATATGACTTTTGTGTACACTGCTCACACTCAGTTTATTTCTCTAGATGGCTATAATTTGATAGTGTTTATTGGGAGGGCCTAAGCCTCCTTTATAGTCTCTGTGCCTACAAGTGCACATGAGATTACTGTGGGCCTTTTAGACCTACGGTCCCACTACAGATTATATAAATATAGCACTTTATAAACATTACATGTTTACCTTCTTTCATAGATAGCTAACTACTTGAAATTTCAAACATGTCTGCATGTTGAATCCAGTGGAAAAGGTTATAGTAACCATGGATGAAATTTTTCAAAATGACAATTGCCATATATTATAAATGTTAATGTCAAATTTGCAATAAATAATTTGATATACATATAATTTATTAAAAGGTTAGTCACGGCACGGCACAAGTATCGATAGCTGCACTTACATTTGTCCGTGGATGCTCTTGCGTCTGGTGTCGCAATATGCGCGTGAGTGTGCGTGCGTGCATACGTGCGTGTGCGTGCACATTTTTATGCATCTAAAAATCCTCACACTGACTGGACTCATACACACACACGCACGCGCACGCACGCACTAAAAGGCAAGAAAGGCTTCAGGATTTCTGCAAATTACTACGAGCTCATAACTTAACAATCTGTTCAGGTTGCAATTACAATTTATGTTATTGATTTTGCTTTACTTAGCAAATTCATGTTATTTTGAAGAATGGTATCTATGGTGAAAGTTACTGTGGCATTAGCTGCAGTATAACGTTGGTATCGGATGCAGAAGCAGGGTCTGCGGCTGCACTGATAATACACATCGCAACGTCTAATTTTAGATCTATGAATGTGCTTGTTTGGAATGCAGTAATCGAACATAGTGCTGAAAACCGAGCTTTTTATGCAATGGTTTTAAACTTATTTTTAGAAATCACTACTATATTCTAGGAAATTTATATGCAAAAAATTTATTACATTAACGTTGTTAACCGCACTTAGTCCAGAATTTGTAACATCAAAAATTCTAATTCACTTTATTTATTTATTTATTTATTTATTTATTTTGAAGAAGGAATCTTTCCAAAAACAGGGGCCATCATTTTTTTGTCATTCGTATTATTAATCTATTACAACTTTAGTAATGTATGATAAAAAATGCAATAGTTGAAAGTAACACTGGTTGATATTTGAATTGTATATTGTAAACGTTCCATGTAAACAATACCAAAAAAACCAATCCGTAAAAAAAATACTTGCAATATACTGTAAGCTGTCATCCCTAAAACAGGCATATTTAAATATTGTCATGCAAGCACTATGAAAATAATACAATAAACTTTTTATACGTTTTAAGGATGTAAATTGGTCAATAAATTATTAAAGACTCAATAATAATGCGCAAAAGAATAAATATAGTGTATCTCAATAATTATCCTGATTTAGATATAGAAATTCCAATAAACGAATAAAAAATCTATATCATACTTCACATGTCTACTGTCTTAATGATTTATTGTGAGTTTTACAAAAAAAGGTCAATAAAACATGTCTATCTCATGTACACTGTTCAATGAAATATAGTATATTAATTATTTATTTATGAAAAATGAAGATTGATATCATTGTATCTGATTACAAAGAAAAAGTATGAAAATTACAGTTTAATCAGACTTGTCATCTCAAGGTACATAAAACTATTCTAGCATACTAATTATCAGTCATTTTTTCCTGCCGTAAACTGAACTTTTTAGGTTTCTAAGCAGATCACAACAATATGCTGTGTTCTAAATTTTATTTTTATTGGTATAAAAAATGTATATTGGGTATGTAAGTCTTGCTTTATTTGACACTACACATCGGTTGTCACTTTGAAATGAGACACATACATGGTAAGACTTTGAAAGGCTCACAAAACTACATTGCAATGCATTGGTTTTTCTTTATGCCATGATCTGCAAACAGTTTTCAGTACTTCAAGGAAGATGAAAGCTTCATGATCTGCCAAGAAATCATATAATGAATAACTGTTCTTTATGATCTAATTAAGAAATGGTCTGTGTCGCAGCCAGTAATTTTCTTGTACCTTGCAATAGACAGCACTCTGCTTGGCAATTGATATTAGTTTAATGTGGATTTTTCTTTACAAGTCTTGAGTTTGTAGATGTCAATTTTTGTGGATTAAAACGATCTAGTGTCATGTTCTTGAAAGGAAATATAGGTTTATATTTTGACTCATAGTTTACAGTTGGACTGTATTTGGCAAACATTAGTCCAAAGAAGCAAAAGTCCCTCAAAAGTTCAATAAATGGTAAAGGGGAGCTTTCATGAATGATTCAAATCCTTTTGGCCGGACATATTTCTATTTCAAAGCAAACAAATTAGATAATTTAGCTTCTTGATTTACATGACTTTCAGACTGATGCATATAAAATGTCCATTATCTCATTCAAAAGTACAACACATGATCGTAAATAAACTGATCTGCTAGTCAGTATCCATAAATTCTCAGGAGTTTTATGCCCATTTAATGAAATAATTTAACACATTTCCACAGCATTATGCCATAAAAAGGTCAAATAAAGGAAAACACTTATACCAAAAGGGAAATGCCAGTGAAGTGATATACACTATTTACCATGGTGTAAATAAGGATAAGCATATCATTTATCAGTATGACATATGTAAATCTATACAGACACCAGCAGCACCCTGAGACCAAATACATGCTTCCATGCTCCCTCCATGTTTTTAGTGAATGTGTATGTATGTGTTGGTTGGATATTTTTATTGTTGTGCATTGAAAACTAGTAGCAGTTGCCGTATTGGTTTGTGTTCAGTGAGAGTGAGCTTTATGGGTCATACATTCATCCTCTATGTTATGCACGTACGTGTTACCTGGGTTTATATGCAACACATGTCTGTCTCAGTGTAGTTCAGTGGAATATTTTTGCTCTTTTGTTGTGCCTCAGACTTGAGGCATTTCAGTGCAGATTTAGATCTCGGAAGGATAAGGAGCAGGCACCAAAGCTTTATGGTAATACCTCTCATTGATAGGATCATTGTGATCTTCTTTGTGGTCTAGTTTACTTTGAAATGTGCCATTTGGATACTTGACAACAAGGTTTAGGACACCACTTGGTGAGGTACATCGGTGGGCTGACAACACCTTTAGTGTTTTGACTGTTTTACAACAAAGCCAATGGATTACCTATTATTTATGTGCTGTTCATGTGAACAGTAAACAATACTACTATGCCGGTGAATGAAATGGAGTAAGAGATGTGTCATGCGTCTAGATAGGACTTGCTTTCATTATGTTATGATAAAATTTTGTTATAAAGAAACGAATAACAGTACAAGGAAATCGTATCAGAAAATTCAACACGGCACCTTGTGGGAGCTCCCTTTTACCCTTATGTACACATCAATTTCTGTGTAATGAATGAAATGATGAAGTTAAGGCTTCCTTTTCATTTATATTTTGTTACAATGCTTTATCAATTTCATTTCGTGATGTTACATTGCCTTTTATCTTTTCAGATGTAGATTGACCACAACAAATAAGCAGCCAGCAGAAATAATAGAAAAAAGCGCAGCCAGAACCAGGAAAAGAAACTGAAATAAATGAGAATTTCAAGGATAAGTTGTTACACCAAGGAGAAAGCGCCCCTCAAAAGGATATAAGAGATGTCAATAGCAACCGCAATAGTCATATCGATTACAATAGGATCTCGCAAAGGGCTTCTTGGATGGATAAAACCCAAGTATATTGGCAATATGTTCCTCTGAGCTAAGTCGTGGATATATTTCTGGATGATTTAAGTGGATGTAAGTGGATTTAAATACAGATCCAGAATGGAGAGACATCGGATTGGAATAGCTCTGAATCCCGAGGGCCACAAGGGCAGGTGGAAGAAAATACTGCATCGGTACTCCTTTGAGAATGAGGAGTTGGAATCTTTGTACCAAAGATACATCTATAAGCTGAGGCTGAGCTCAGTGGTGGCTTTTCTGGTGCTGTTTATCGTTTTGACCGCCACCCTTTCAGTGCTCAACTTCGTTTTCCTATCCAGAGTGACAGTGGAAAACCTCTATCACATCTCCATGTGTGGGATATTATCACTATTGTTAGTCTATATCCACTCTCGGTACATGAATGAATCTCATCTTGTGGTGCTAACTGCCATTATTTATGCATTGTGTATGTGCTTCTCAATTATAGCCCTGCCACTAAACTTTGGAGACAGACCCAGAATATTTTACACCCCTGCAGAAGGGGTTTGGCAAATCACCCTCGTGGTCTTCCTCGTCTATGCATTGTTGCCACTCAAAATTTACATTGCCATAGCAACTGGAGTGTTACTGCCACTGATCCATGTTCTGGTATCCGTGTTCCTTGACAACGACTTTCAACCCATGTCACCCTGGAGACAGGTAAGTTATGAACGTTTACTCATTATTACGTTATAATTTCTAAAATACTTTAATACATCCATTTTGAAGTTTGAAATTTAACAATGTAGCATAACAGTTGTTCTCCTCTATTGAACGTGTCGTAAGATGTTTGTTTTACAGACAGATAAATTTGCATAGATAAAAAGATATAAAACTATTTTCTATTTGACCAATGTAAATAAACCACAGCATTTACATCCCCTTTTGTGGCTAGCAGTCGGGGTTCCCCGGAGCATTTTAATATCATTCATACTGATGTTTAAAGTAGTTAAGTGTGTTGAAGACTTATATGCCTATTTTGGTCTTTTAGTTGTGAACAAAGAGTATATGTTTCATTGTTTATGGATTCTGGAATGGATAACCATGGGAACTGTTGAAAATGCGAGTAATCGTTTGAACAAGAGGTCTGAGGAAAATTCTGAGCATGTTCTAACAACAAACGTTTTCCAACTGTATCCCTTGCAAAAAAGAAGCATTTCAAAATTTGAATATGGGTATAAGAAAAGGTTTAAAGACTCAGTGTAGGTGTAAAAAGCTCACATCTCCGGCTAAATGTTCACTGAAAATGTGAAAATGTTGAGTGTTCACAAAGGTTATGTAAAATGACCTGGGATTTTAGGTGGTTTGGAGGGCAACGTGAGAAACATAAAAGCAAATACTTGAACCGTTATTTGACCAAGTGAGTGAACAACATAAAAGGAATGAGGATTCACTTGTAGCTATGAATATGATAAGTTTCCAAAAGAAAGATTTATATAAATATTTCTCCATACAGAAGATGGTACCTGAATACTTTGATTGACATGTGGTATTTGTACTGTGTGATATTAGCAGATATTTTCAAATATGTAAGTTGTCAATTCAAAGGTACATTGACATGTCTGTAGTACACAGGAATGTATTGTCCAACTGTGGTATATTAAAGTCAGTAACCTTTTTTGGTTAAAGCAAAAACCCTTTTCAATGTACAGGGACATGAACATTATGCAACATAAATCTTCTCAATTAAAATAAGCTTTATAGAAGATACTTAATAAGACGACATTGAGTCTTGAATTTTATCTTTCTCAACTACCAAAGAAATATTACTTGTCTTTTTTCATTACATTCAGACTAAAATAAGCCCCACAAACAAAGGAGAGATCTGTCAAACCAGTTAAATAATAGAAGCCATGGCATTATTATCTATTTGTGGTAAGTTGTAGATTCAGATGCGGAAAGTAACACAGATTCACGTTTATCAGGAAACTGCTTCATCTCAAAATCTGACAAGTGTAACTTCTGATCAGGAAAAGCAGTTTCTGTTTGATGCAGTGCTGTTAGAGCAAATTCCATCAATATGGAAAGCTATCCTCTGTTTCATCCCTTTTTTCAGGAAACATATTTTACTTGAGATACCAGGATAGCTATTGATTAATTCCTGGTTTTCAAGCAAATGCTAAAATCCATTTACATTTTGCAGAAAGCAGATGCAAAACCTTTTTTTGAGTTTGAGAACTGTTTAGAGCAGATGTCACCAACTTTTAACTTTCTCTTTATGATACCCTAGATACATGTACATGGTGAATTGTACTGGAGAAGGTCAGGATTTCGTAACCTGGATATAAAAGCTCTCTTTGATATTTAAATATCTCACACTGGAATAATTCTGGAAGAAGGAACACCAAGTCATTTCCACGTCCAGAAATATGAGCACATAAAATATATGCACAACAGTAAATAAATGCTTTTCTCTACTAACAAGGCTGCAGAACTGCATCATCTGGGAAAGCCTGGAATAAAGTGGCTTAAAATAAACGCCAACACAAAACTTTCTTCTCAGTTATACATTGAAACCGTGTGTTTTAAACCTTATTTACTACAGGGTACTTTGTTGTTCAGTTTATCTTTTAAAGTAACTTAATGTTTGGTGTATTTATATGATATTAATTTCTTGTTGGATGTACTACTGAATTGATTATTGGTGGTGTGAATTTATTATTGTCAGGTATCGTGTAATAACAGAATACAAGACTATAAGGCTGTCAACAATTTCAAGTGAAGTGAAAATGGTGCAATTATGAAAAAGTTATAATCTGATACGTGGATTTAATTTCTACCAAAAGCTGCAGCAATACTTGTCATATTAGTCATATAATTTCGTCTTTCAAAAAAGCTTAGATGAACAGTATTTTCTGTACCATCTTCATTAAAGTTCTTCCTTAACTTCAGCTGCTTGATATTTGGAGCTCTATGTTGTGGGACTTGATTAACCTACTGTCTGCTCCCCATTGAACAAAATACATCATTATCAGAATTCATAGTGGATTCTATTCACTGTTTACACAAAGCTTGAATTTGATTGATATCTTCTGCCTTCTATGATGTATTCCTGTCTCAGTATTTCCCTTGAAGCAAAAAGAATTTTAGTGTGTTGAAAAAGACAGAAGGAGAGAAGAAGTGATCTTAGATTGGGGAGTGACTCTCTGTCCTATGAACAGGAGATCTTTTTGTACTGAAAACTGTAATCAAAACCAATGCCACTCTCTAAATTGTCTCCAATATGCAAACAAGATTAATATCTTACTTTTACATATATTTCTCTGGATATAAGACACACTATTCAATTACACAATGAAAAATATTGGATGCCAGTGTCACAAAATCAAGATTGGTGGTGTGATCAAAATCTTGTGTGGCCATCTGAATAATACACACCATGTAGTCAATATTTAATAAAGAAGATCACTGATATTGTTGTGTCCTTTAAGTGGTATTTTGTTCAGGACAGGGCATACATCGGTCCCTTTTCAAAAGTTTCATTATTATTGTTAAAAATATTAACAAACCTGCAACTTACATTTTATTTAAAAATTAAATTCACATATTATCTCTATAAAAAACAAGGATCAGCATCAAATTTGTTATTTATGAAGTGTAATATGATAACCAATGTTATTTGCAACCGTGTAAGAGGTTGGTTCTGAAACAGGTATTTACCTCTTCTTAAAGAAGAATCATTACCACCACAGTACATCACTATTTATCATGCATTTAAATATGTACCAATGTAGATAGTCATATGTAGAGGATAAAAGTGTGGTAATCTGATTCCTGAAGGCTTTACAGCTATTTGACCCAGGATGATCAGTTTCGACGAATGTCATAGATAGTAATGCCATGGTATATTCTATGAAATGATTTACGAGTTCAAAGTGTCAGGTTTCTTGCTGTTTTAAAATGATTGCAAATTATTGCATCTATGTACCTGATAAAGATCTAAAGCATAGTATTTGAACGGCTTGCTGCAAAGCAAATGGAAAAATAACTTTTATCTTCTAAAGAACCAGTCATAAATGGTTGTATATTAGCATTAAATTTCAATGTATCTTCACCTGAAATAGTTTTTCCAAGCTCAGAGGTGTTTTCTGAATATCATATATCAGATGTAAGGCCACATACATGTCATACAAGGGTAACATACTCTATGTGGAAAACACAACATTTAATAGTTGGTGACTGGAGCATGGAGAGTAATTGGGCCATTGGGCTGTAAACATCACCATCCTGTTGACATATAGCCTCAAGAGATATATTAACCTTATGTAAAGTTAATTCTGTTGATTTTAGTTTTCCTGTCACCAGAGATTTCTTATTTATGCATTCGCTTGTTTTTTGTGTTACATTGTTGCTTTCATGTCAATGTTAACTTTGCAACATCTTTTCAGTTATTCTCTGTGACTGAAACTGCTTGTACTTGACTGTTTTGAATTTTCTAACAGTCACAACTCTATGTAATTGCAATTGATAAACTTTATGTCAGCTTGCCTCATACAACTATTCATCATTATTAGAATCCAAAGAGCAGCCTTGTTTGGTACAGGCCATGTATTTGATATTTTCCTATGATGAATTTATGCCTGTAAGGTTCCATTTTGTGTAGATATCTTACTTTCACAAGTGATGCAACATGAAGTAGACAGATATTCATGGTTCAAAGGATCTCTTTGAAATTTCTTTAGATCATGGAAATGACACTTCATGTGATTGATTTTTTTCTGTGAGTGTTACATAGTGCAAGCTGTTCTAAAGCCCAATATATTTCAATCTACACTGTTGTCCTTTCCTTTGTCAGTCTTCAAGTTTCAAGTGCAATGCCTTGTTATGAATATGTTTGGTGTTTTAAGTTGACCCTGAAATCCAAGTGAATTTTTCGTCCATTGATACAATTGTTTCAACCATTGGGTTGTGGTAAATATTATTTGACTGACAGAACAATTTGGTTCTTTTCAGTCATTCTTGTGATGGCATTTCTGTTGATATACATGTTTCATAACACTATTTCTTGTAACAGGGCATTCTGTGCTATTGTAAGCCAAATTAGGAATGGCTCACATCTGAAGCACCTAAACACCCTTATTTGAACTTTAAATAATGTTTGAATATAAATAATACACGGGCTGCAAATGGGTATTATTTTTGGTGTTAAAATGTGTCATTTGTATTATATATCATCCATCCCAAAGCTGTCATACTACATGCTGGTTCAAAATAATTGGAAGATAGAAGTTTTTACAGGTGACTTGGAGAACCGTTTATTTTGGAATTCCAGGGTCAAAGACCTTTGGACAATTACGCTGATGCGAAAGAAAAGAATATTGGTTGTTCAAATCAATGTTCATGTGGCATTTGCCTTCTGAGCACAAAGACTTTGTAACTTTCAGGTCACATCTAAAAGAAGCAATTTGCTGTTGAGGAAATATTTTAACAATTCCACCCCTTTGTCCTTATTCCCTTATTCCAATACAGTTATGCATGTAAAATGGAAATACTATTTTAGTTTTAGTACATAAGAGTTTGAAATGTCATCAGGGACTGCTACACACAGACACATAATGATAATTTCTGAACACATGTTCAAAGAATTCCTTAATAGATGTGGGTGGGACAAACTTGGAAGGGAATCATTTGGAGTACTTTATGCCTCATTGTAAATTACTGGTGAGAACATGTCACAATCAGTGCAACAAACACATGACTTGCTTGGCACAAAATATGAAAATACTATTCAATTACTAATATTAAATTTCTTTAAAAAAAGTTCTTGGCAACCATCCTAGTCTCTTCCCTGAGACCAGAAAATAACCATTTTTAGAACCACTGGTACCTGAAATTTGAACTCCGAGTATAAAAACAGAATGTAGAATTTGAATAAAATTTGACAACAGACCTTTTTGTGTTGTGAATAAAATATTTCAACATGAAAGCTACATCTGTTATTGAACTCAATATTAAATGTTATAACCTTTTAAAGCAATAATATATAAGGATTACAAGCATACCATGGTCTGATATCATAACAAAGTTTAAATTAAATTTGATGTTTAAGACTTGTTTTGACATTTAAAACAAAGAACCTAAAATGTAGAACTACAAATTGATAAAAGTAAAGTTTAACTCAAAGCATATGTAAATAGTATAGTTTATAGTCTATATTCTTTTATTTGTGAATGTGAGCTTATAATACAATAAATAATACACTATAAATGTATCAAATGTGTTAAGCTTTTGTTTGCTTAAAGTATAACACAGTATAACTTTGACTTGTACGTAATCCTATATTAAATATTGTAATCCGTGCATAATTGTAACATATATGATCTATCCACAGAACTTTAAGTAAATGGAATGAATTCCTATGGGCTTAAGCTCTGTAGATCCAACATAATAGGATGATTTCCCTAAATGGATGACTTAATGACCTTTTATGATCCCATAAGTTTGAAGAGCATGGGTATTAATGGTAACATGAGATTATCCGATGATGTACTTGTGCCTCAAGTCCGTTAATGCATATATATGAATTGAAAGAGGATAGCAAGACCATTAAATACATCATGTAACAATGCTTTGCAACATCTCAAATTGCAATTGTAGCTATTTCAAAAATATTGATTTCATTTCAAGAAAAACAGTTGAAAACAGGGATTGATGCGAGGAACGGAGAACAGTATTTTGCACAGATCTGTCAGTTCGTGTGGAAATTAATTGCTGTGTTGATCCTTTTGTCAAAAACCTTCAAAGACTAATTTTAATGAATACATCTATTTACAAAGAGTTTACAATTGTGGTAGAAATTGCAGAAAGCAGCTCGTCTTTTATTGTCAATTTATCTCCTGGTGTATTAAAAGGAAATGTAATTTGCGTAGAGAAATGGGTCAATTTGATGGCAAATATCTTGTTTTTTGAAGTCCTTTTATAGTAAATTTGGCCTTCATACATTGTCCTACTTGATGACCTTTCTCCTTGTCATAATTCTATGATGTATTGCCTCCTCAACATACTGTTGCTACTACAATGGCTACTAATGTTTCATTTTAATGTGCAAACATCTCTTCAGATAACATCATATTGACAAGTTAATTACTGAATTAGACATGAACGGCGTTGTATTGATGGAAATATCCTTCAGCAAATAAATAACTTTTTATGATTAATGATTACTTTATTTTCAAGTTTTGGTTTTTGTTTGTTTTAAGCAGGTCATTTTCTTTACTCCATTACTAACTATTGGGGGTGAATTCAAGCACTGAACTGTTTCTTTGCCTCATGTGGCTAGTATATCCTTTGTGCTATGCTAACAAAGAAATGTTAGGTAACCCAGTTCAAATCTAAAACAAACCTCTTTATTTCTGAAATTCAGCAATCAGTCTCCATCTGTCATCACTGGAGAAACAACCTACAGCATCATCCTTCAGAAGACTCTCTGTTAGGACCCCCAACCGATGAATATTTTCTTAGCAACTTAGCCGTTGCATTTTGAGCCAGCTAATCAGCTTAGCCATGAGTTACAACTTACAAAATATTTTACTACCAGGCAATGATAATAACAATAATGATGACATGGGTTGTCCATCATGATTCAATAGAACTCTTTAACAATTGTGCCAATGAGCCAAAAATCTTTTTTTTTTCATTTTAAATCATAACAAATATTGGTACAATGATAAAATCCCTAAAAGTTTCTGATTTTTGGCTCATTTGGCACAATTGCCAAAGAGCCTATAGAATCATGACTTGTCTGTCATCTGTTGTTGTCATTGTCGTCATCATCATTGTCATCATCTGGCACTGTTGTCATCTGGGCACAGCTGCCCTGAGCACACTACTAATTATAGAGACTTCATATCTTACACACACATGCACCTATGTCCCATCTCAAAGCCTAGCAATAATTATGTTGCTGTGACCATTATTCTCAAATTGGCAGCCATATTTGTTTTTTCTTTGAACCTTTCTCCTGGAGATGC
>JBCAUI010503594.1:0-26172 GCA_038406195.1 Haplosyllis anthogorgicola | reverse complement strand
AAAATAGGGTTGGCGCCCGCCGGGCGCCCCCCCCCCCAACGGGAAATCCTGGATCCGCCCCTGTCGTTAGTCTAAAAAGTAGACACCCCGTTGCTGTCATGGTACATGTATTTGATAATGGTTGTAGTGTTTTAGTATATTTACCGGTTATGGGTTTCGAATTATATTTTGTAGGGGAAAATTAGATAACCGATATTGAAAGAAATATCGAATAAAGTCCCAATTTTAAAAGAATGTTTTGGTGTACATTTATGCTTGCATTTTACAGAAGTAATACCCTTTACTAAGTATAGTTACAGTCTATTTTGACATAAAAATCAGTTCAGGCTTTCAGCATTTCGGTTTTGACAAGCGATTGTTGTAACTGACATCCTTATTTTAATTTGTGTTTTATTGTTTTGGAACCATATGTCAGAAAATTAGTTGCAGGAAATAGAATAAAGTTTGCTTTTGCAAACATCTTTAGGACATGAGGAAGTTTTTAACATCCAGTTTTTGTATCGATTACTTGATGTCTCGGAGAACCTATCACCGTAACCCGACCTTTCGATTACAACTCAACTGTATCATTTGTCTACTTCCTGGTTTGAATAAGGAAACTTTTACAAAACTTTGTGAGCCTTCAATCCACTTTTAATATATTTACAAATGTTATACTTGGTCCCGTAAGATCTCTGTTTCCAAGTGTAACAGCTCCATTTTGAAGTTTTCTCGAATACCAAACCTATTTCCAGGTAATACCAGGGCAACTGGTCTCCAGAAACTCATTGACATTGTTGGATTAGGATCCAGCTGATGAAATTAATTCGATCGCTGTCAATTTTAAAGAAGTTGAGTGTAAACCTGACAATTTTGACATTGGTTTCGATATCGGTAGCTTACGGAGTGAGACATAAAAGGGAAAACACGGGCAACAGCGGCAGCAACAGCAACAGCAGAGACATGGAGTTTCTGAAGCTGGAACCAAAACCTAAACTGGTTGTTTTTGATCTCGGTAAGTTACTTTTACTGCTACAACAATCCTACTGGCAGGTTAAGGTTTACTTATCTACTGTTTCAAGAAATTTGTTACAGTTTGAATGAAAGCACCAGACTCGAATTATTGTTAAATATTTGTAAATTTCAGACCAAACACTGTGGCCGTTTTTGGTTGATGCTTATGTTGATTCACCTTTCACAAAGGAAAGGTAAAAAAATCATCATTTTCGTCGTCGTCGTCGTCGTCGTCGTCGTCGTCATAAAAGAACAACGTAAAAGCGTGCAGACGTTGTACCGTTAGACGTAACGGTAAAGAACGTGAGTGACAAGAGAAAAAGTTTGCAACCAACACTTTATTCTCAAAGTGAACGCTGCACTTTAGTGCGAACAACAAATTTAATAACTTAACAGCGCATGACTTCTGCGAACAAGTAACATAACAAAATATTGATTACATGTATATATTTCATGTTGGACCAGATGAACTACTAACAGTTGCTTTGTTAGTTTTATTCTTAACACAGAAGCTTCTGTCATTAATAGTGGCCCAGAATTTACTTGAGTTCCTCGGCTATTCTGGGACTGACACACGCACAAAGTTTGGCGGAGGTTTGTACATGTACATGTAACACAATATATTGCACATATATTAAATGCACAAGTCATCTGTTACTCTATATACCTGTGCATTGATGACGACGACGACGACGATGATGATTTTATTTACCGTTTTTAATCAATTTTGCTCAGTCTTAATTATCATAGAATGTTTTGTAAATTTCAGACAGAACACTCTGGCCGTTTTGGGTTGATACCCATGTTGATCCACCTTTCACAAAGAAAAGGTAAAAAAAAGTCATCATTATCGTCGTCGTCGTCGTTTATACTAACAAATTATAAACTAAATTAAATGAAAGCGACAGCTAAATTAATGCAATTAAAAACATCCCACTGTTGTGTTGGAAAAAAATGGTCGGCAAAGTATTATATTGTGTCAAACACTTTCACATAGATTTGCGTTATACTTTTTCTCAGTAATGGTAAACTCTACGACTCGTACGGTAAACTAGTGAAACATTTCCCAGATGTTCCAGAGATGTTGAAAAAGCTGACAGAGGAGGGATTCGTGTTGGCAGCGGCTTCAAGGTGAGAAATACAGTTGAACCCCTTCTGCAAGGACACTTAGAATTTTTGGCTCAAATGTCCGGGAATGGCATGGTGTCCTTGCGATAGGGATGACTATGTTTTTTCAGTAGTACTCAATAATCTAATGTGATTGAAGTGCACCATGCCAAACACTTTCAAACATTTAATTATACATATTGATAACATAAAATCAAACATAAATGCATCAACAGCAATTTTAATTAACTTCTACTTGTTGCAGATAAGGCATAAGTACAGGTGTAGACACTAGCAATGATGTATAATCATACTCCAACATAAAATTATGATCAATATCTAGGGTGAATGGTTGCCAATTTGTTTCAACTTGGTGTCTGGGGACTGTGCATGGCATGGTGTTGATGAATTATATTAGATTTAGGTAAATTCTGAGCTCAACTGTCCGTGAATGGCATGGTGTCCTTGCAAACCGGGGTCTACCTAAAAGGGGTTCAACTGTACTTCATACTAGGTATGGACATTTCCTGGTGTGAAATGATACCTTGTCTGCCTGAATGATGAGATTCTTCAAAAGTTAGAGAATTTTAAATTACCACTGGTATTGTGGGTATGAGCGTTTTTGGTATTGTGGCACAGGTGGGTTTATTTGATGTGAGTAAATTTCCGTTCATACACATACATGTATTCCTCAAATATTGACATTATTAGGAGTACACACATGCATATACTTCCCGATATAGCATTCCAATCCTGCACTGGAGAACATCCTTTGAGGACAATGCAGTATTTTAAATTGATACAAGTCCAGGTGTTTATTCTTGTTAAAGAAGAATCATTTAATCCAAGCGAGATTTTCGTGCTGAAATAAATTTAAAGAAAGAATCAATGATGATATTACTGATTTGATTTACGTAAAATCTTACATCATTAAATCTGAGGCACTTGGGAACATTTTAACTTTATCACGCAACTTTTCATCCCTCAAAGCATGGCAAGTTATGGTACATTTACTTCTAAATTTGTTTCAATGTTTCCCACTTTTCACAGATTTTCAACTTGGAAATCGTAAATGCTTTTCATAACCCTGAGACCACCTGTGCCTTCCCCTTTGGATGAAAAGTTGTCTTTTAGAGCATTGTTGAAATTGGGTGACATTTATTTTGTGAATTTGTAATACCAAACAGTTTTGACACTTTCTTGTCATACAAATTTACTGTCAACTCTGTGACCAGAAAAATTATGAAAATGCCGCCAACATGGTTTCTGTGTACACAAGTAAAGCACTTTTACTATATGCATACTACTTACATAAGGGTTGTTATAAAAAGCATCTTTTTGAGGTAAAATGCTTAATAGACAGTACTTCTTCTGTGCCAAGTGGGGGAATTAGTCAACAGTGGAAACACCAACTTTGATTCTGAAGCATGTTTCGAAATGTTTGCACTGAAATTGCAAAATTCTGCATCATTCTAAAAGTGTTTATTAAGCTTTTGAAAGGTATTTTGAACATACATCGCAAATATTTAACCAGGAATTAAAAACAAGACTGGATCTGTTGTTTGATGTTTACTGATTAAAGTATTGTCATTCTCTCTGAGCCTTTTATGGTAAACCTGAAAAATACAGGCAAATAATGGAAATTGTTGAGTAAATTTGAAACCAGCGGGATTGCTTTTATGATACCTGTGCAGGTTTTACATAACAATTTGGATATGTTGCATACGGCAAGCAAATTAACCCTGCTGGTTCTTGGCTGCCTCCGTGAACTTTGCATTGTTCAAGGTAAATGTGATCTATGAATATTATGTGCTGTCATGAACAAAAATTGTGAAAAACATTTGGCTTCAACCGTGGGATATGTGACATATTTTTGAAACAAGTTTTAGGTTATGATCTACATTTAGATTTTAAGACTTATTCAAAATGTTCTGCCTTGAATGTCGAATTGAATTGATTAGACTTAGTGGCTGTGCCTGTGAAAAGATAAATGTGTCAGTTAATGATACTGTTTATTTGACCTTTCCTTAGGGTGTTGCGGGGCTATTTTTCTTGGTACAAATACGTTGTAAAATAGTCATTTGACGAGAGAAATTACTCACGGTTGCACCACTGACAACTGTGTACCATCGTAAATTTCATCTTGACCCAATTGTCTTATCAAATTAGGTGACCCGAAAACCCATCTACTGCCATGTCTACCGGTAGTCTTGTGTACTCATTGTTAGTTGAATCTGTTTACCGATTAACAAAAATACGAAGTCAAATATTTTTGGTATTTTTAGGTGAAGCCCAGGACTTTCCATGTGCGAGTTATCCATGTCAGAATGGAGGAGTGTGTAAACCCCTCGGGTCGGACTACGAGTGTGAATGCCCAACCTTCTACAGAGGAAAAAACTGCGAACAAGATCTAGGTAAGTGAAATAATGTTCTTTATATTAAGAGTGTTTAAAATGTGATAGAATGTTCACAAATAAATAAAGAGGACAGCTTTGTGGCTGTGTTTCCATCAAAGTGATACTTTGTGTCGACCTTACTCTTTACCTCCACCTTCAACCCTCCATTTCCATGAAATCATCAATTTGATAGATTATTCTGAGATACATATTGGTCTGAGTGTTATTGACGAGCCCTTCTGCACAAATTGAAAGCTGTGATTATGCATTAATAACGTAACTTTGTCGATTGTTCGATAAGACTAAGAAATTTTTAATTGCATTCATTGCAACGAAAAAAATCGTTGGTAGAAATATTTGCGGAAGTATGTGAAAATAATAAAAGAGTGAGATGGTGAATTTGATGCCGCATGTTTTGAAATATTTCTCATAACATAGGTATCAAATGTCACGAGTCAAGTAAAAGGTAACATTGAAACTGAAGAGCTTTTACCTTCAAGCTGACATTACGAGAATCTAACTCATCACCTATCAATAACCCGTCGCATCACTAAGCAATCATATCACTCAGCTCGAGTGCTCATCTCATAACGTGTCAATTTTGATATTGGAATATGAGCTATGAATGGCAGAATAGCCTGTAGAGATGTACTGTGCACCAATGCACCTCGGGGTGTTGTGAATTCCATACATGGTCACAAGTTGAGCCTCACACTGTTGTATTTTGTAAAGGTTTGTTAATAATCTTGGTTCACAGCATTTCAGTAGTCATTCAAGTGTATGAAAACACAAGTAGGGTCCCATGCTTATTGTGCTTAAGATTTCATTTAATTACTCTTCATGTGATCATGACACAAGAAAATGACATCACCAGGAAAGGAGGAAAGTAAAATGTGCAGACAATCTGCAAGATATTTTAATGTACTTTGGCACAAGGCAGAGAAATTCTGCAGAAAAAAACACGTGCAGAATTAGAAAAGGTTAATGTTGTATACACACGTAATGTACACGTAATGTACATGTAATATAATTTTTTTTTTTCACTTTTTAACATCATGGAATAGGTGTCATAAAGAAGGAAACAGCTGCATTTAGGCATGTTTAAAGCCGACGTTGGGGTAGCTGCGTTAACTTTCAAACATGCAATTCAACAGGCTATTCATTTTAACATAATTGTTGTAATTATTGGATACTAGCAAACTGTAGTGAAATTGATTTTGGCCCAAAATCTTTGCAAAGCATCTCTGAGTGCAACTACGCATACTCGGCTTCCAAATTCTTTTTCTTTCAAGTAATTTCCTAAGCCAGGCACGTGCTTGTAGGAAAGGTACAGTGAAATGCTAAAGATTGTTTTTGACTTGTCAATTCCATTTACAAGACTCTAATGTGGAAGGACCCATGTTCCGTACACGTAACACTCGTTCAATTCAGGCGAAGTTGTAAATATTGTTCGTGTTCTGCTCCAATTGCTTAATGGAATGTCTTTTCGGGTTTAAAGTAAACTGATTACCAACCGATGTGTCCTGGCTAAGCGGGCATGAAATGGTAGCAAGATTGCGCAAAAATCAGTACCTTTTCCTTTCAGACATGCTATAGCATGCTTCACTTAAGAAGGTAATAATTTAAGTAATTCAAACCCCGGAATAGGCTTTTAAATGTGTTGGAAGATTCCCCATGGAATTAATTGTTCATTATGTACACAGTCTTGTGAAGCCCACAATCAATAGCAGGTAAAGTTATAATGACAAAGATGTAGCTTTCAGCAGCTTCAAAGCAGCTGATGCGGTTGTGAAAGTCTTATTTAGGGAGTCGCTTTAGGTCAAATATTCAGATTGTCTATGGGTTTTAGTTGGATAGAAGGTGATGGATCGATTTGCTGTACATGAAATTCACTGTTCCGGATGATGGATATGGAATTACAATATGACAATTCTTGCCCTTGCTTTGTTCAGCACATTTATAAAACACCTGGCTACCTGTGAAGCAGCAGCCAGGTAAATCCAATGACTCACAACTTCTGTCAAGGGATTCCCCCATAAAGCTTTACGTACACCTGAGCAGGCGTAAGCTACCATTGCATCGATGTGTTAAACCTTCCCGTGGTTTGGAAAATGTGCAACTCTTCAATAAACCTTGGTCTAATGTACTAAAAAGCTCTTTAATTTTATCCCGCCATAAAATTATATGAATTTCAGGATGTTCTGGAGAAAATTGCGATGCTTTTGGTGAGAATAAAATTCTTGAACAATTGCACTTTATCTCTTAATGAAATTTGCTCTACACATAAAAACACCCTAGTGTTTTATATGCAGGAACAATGATGGTGATATGATGTGCTGCAAATTGACAACAAACATTGCTTCAATATTCTTCTCTGTATTTTACCCTAACTAAGATATCAAAAACTGAAATTGTATGAATAAAAACTAAAAGCAAATTGCTATGACTTTTCATTAACTAGACCTGTATTCCACTTCGAAAATGCATACAAACGATTCTTAAGCTCCGCATGCTTTTAATTATTTCTCCATTAAACACAGAAAAAGGCATGATGCATTCGTTGAATGAATATACACTTTATAAGAATACATGAAGAAATGTAATGCACTTGCTTTCATACTACATACTTTATAATATCTGAGCTTCATTTTTGGACCTGGATTATTTTGTGACAAGTTGTGAGGGTTATAAGGCAATTTTGAATGATATGTAGAAATATGTAATTTAATTTGTTATGGTTATCTTAAGTTGGTGCAGTTGGGTGATGTTATTTTATATCTTTGAATACTAGTCCTTTAATGAGATTGAAAAATGCTAAAAATAAAAAATACATTGTAGAAAGCTCAGCGTGCTTTTTTTCTGTAACTTCTTTCGACAATTTCCATTTACTGCCCACTGTAGAGACTCATTAGACAAGAAATAAAATGCACGAGAAAATAGGTTTAAAACTACATATATGAATTTTTCTTTAGGTGAACAAGGTTGTGAATTATCTCCATGTGTTAACGGTGCGACTTGCTTGCCCAGAGAAACTGGAACACGAAAGTACGAATGTTCTTGTGTACCAGGTAAATCCTACGAATTCTTTGTTTTATTAGTTAATAAGCTTTAAGGTACCAAATAAATGGGACTGATGCCTTCTTCATGTTGAACATGATTAAAAACGTTGAAAAGGGACTTGCCTTTGAAATGATTTCTGGATCGGCTATAAATTTAACTTATTTCCAGTGAACATCTGGGTTATTTTTTCAGGGTACACCGGAGTGAACTGCGAGATAGACAGAGATGAGTGTCAGTCAATGCCATGTAGGAATGGTGGGAGATGTACCAACCTTATTAATGACTTCTCCTGTGATTGCACCGACACTGGTCAGTTTTCACTATTTCAACAGGCAATGCTTTATTACGTTGAAACTAAACGAAGCAATACTTGTTTCAGATTCATTTAGATTGACAACTGGGGTAATTTTAAAGTGTTTAACAAACAGGATGAAGTATTTTGGTAGGGTAAAGATTTGTGTTAATGTTATCTTGTTAACAATAGGTCATGAAGGAGAGTTCTGTCAGACGAACATAGATGAGTGCGTTGTTGCACCACCGTGTCAGAACAGTGCAGTATGTATGGATACACCAGGCAGTTACAAATGTCAGTGTCCAACTGGATTCTCAGGCAAAAACTGTGAAGACGTAGGTTGCCTCAAGATTGTATACAAAGAAGGATTTACATATAAATGTTGTAAATGTCGCAAATTCCAAACATCTGAAAGAGTATTAGCCAAGAAAGCAACAAAGTTCATCCAACATTTTGTATATTGTTACAGGGAGTGGACGAATGTCTTTCAACGCCATGTCAGTCTGGAGGCACATGTTCCGGAGGTGTTGGGTCCTACACTTGTTCCTGTGTTGCGGTACATTTTACAAAATAAATTTGAATTTACCCTAAAGAAGATAACAGAAAATTTATGCTTACTGGAACATGAGTAACATTTTCTGATCTTGTATCTCAAAAGCTCGTCGAAAGGTTTTGCGAGGTTTTAAATGATTATATTTTAAGTAGACTTGCACTTCATCCATTATGAATGGAAATATTCTTTCAGGGTTTCACTGGGGTTAATTGCGAAATTAACGTGGATGACTGTGCCAGTGTTACATGTGAAGATCCCCTCACTGTATGCAGAGATAGTATAAATTCGCACTCTTGTGTCTGCAAACCCGGATATACTGGTATGAATACATTTTGTGAAATGAGATTGAATGATACAGGGTTAGAAGTTTTATTCGTCTGCATCAATGGAGCCAGTAAATTATTTTAAAGATTTGTCAATATTCACAGCCCAGTGTTAAACTGACATTTCAATCTGCATTGTAGGAGAGGCAGGTAACTGTGTGGACTACAATGAATGTAGTAGTAACCCTTGCCTCAATAGTGCTTCATGCGTGAATGGTGAGAACCAGTTTGAGTGTCAGTGTGCACCAGGGTATGATGGACCTATCTGTGATATCAACATAAATGAATGTGAGAGCAATCCATGTCAGCACGGAGCTGAGTAAGTTATATCTGAAGGAAATTACATCGTGAAATTATAAGTTCTAACGAAGTAAATTGTATTAGATACTATTTCATGAACTTTGTGTAAAATATGTTAATTTCTTTTTGTAAACAAATTTGCAGGTGCGACGATGAGGTCGCTGGTTATGATTGTATGTGTTTACCGGGCTATGATGGAGAAAACTGTGAAATTAACATCAATGAATGCGGTTCGAATCCTTGCTTGAATGGTGCAGAGTGCAATGACCTGGTGAGTACAGAAAATATCTAAGGATGACTAAGTTAAAAATAGCTGCTTTGGTTTTATTTTTAATTATTCCATGTCCAAGCAAGAACGTCGATAACCCTGGAATCTATTTTGTTTTGTTTTGTTAAAATTTGAAGGATCTCATGTGAATATTTTAGGTAAATGGCTATAACTGCACATGTCAAGCTGGATGGGAAGGCTTACACTGCGGTGAAGAAATAATGGAATGTAACTCGAACCCATGTCAAAATGATGCCGAGTGTGTAGATGAAATAGGATTTTACAGCTGTTTGTGCCTTATAGGCTATACTGGTAAATGTTCATCCACAAATCATGAGGTGCACATACACAGTAAGACTTGCTAAGTTGGAATTTGCGGTCATTATGATGCATAGAAATAAAAAAAACCCAGTTTCTTATCGTTCTATTTAATAGGTGAGAATTGTGAAACAAATATAAACGATTGCGAGCCCAACCCATGCCAGAATTCTGCAGAATGTGTTGATCTGATCGATGTTTACACCTGCCAATGTGGAGATGATTGGATGGGCAAAAATTGTGAACTGGTAAGGACTTTTAATTCCCAGTTTCTATTGAACAAGGCAGATGCAGGAAGTTAGTTTACGTTTAAATTTACGTTGCAGTTACGTCAAACAAATCACTCTACTATTCCAGTTTATAGTTACAACTAAATTGATTTTAATATTTTGTAGGTTTATGATGCATGTTCATTCACACCCTGCCAGAATGGAGGAACTTGCAACACTACAACACCTTCACATGATTTCACATGTGCATGCCCATCAGGATTCAATGGTAATCAGTGTGAGATCAACATAGATGATTGTGTTAATCATAACTGTGCAGAACATCAAGTGTGTGTGGACGGCATCAATGCGTTTAGCTGTGAATGCCCAATCGGTAAGATAGAAGATTATTTCTTAAAGGTACCAAATTAAGTTCATGAAACCTGTAACATTTTCTCCACTCAAATGGTGATTACTTAAACGTAAATTATTTTGACTGATATAATCATTGCAGTATCTGAATGCAATTTTCCAGAAACATAAAAATCGTATACTTACTTACCTCATGCCACACATTCCAATTTCTACAGGATATGAAGGAGATATGTGTGACCAGGAGATAGATGAATGTCAGTCGAACCCATGCAAAAACAAAGGGGAGTGTGTGAATGGTATTGGTAACTACACCTGTATTTGTGATACCCGCACTGTTGATTTGTCCATCTACACTGGAGACCCGAATAGAATTTACAAGTGAGTTTATGCCTGAGATGTACGGTAAAAACGAAAAAAAGTTTTATAAACATGGAAGTGAATTGTATGCTTAAAATTATTTCAACATTTACTACTTCTAATTGTTTTTCTTAGGATTGGTTTTGAAGGAGTAAATTGTGAAATACCAATAGATGAGTGTGCTTACAAACCATCGATCTGTTTGAATAATGGTATCTGTCAGAATGATAACAACACGTTTACATGTTACTGTGGTAGCAGTGCCTCTGAAAATTATTTCACTGGTAAGTAAAGTCTGTAGTACTGTATACAAGAAATATGTAGTTTAAATGGTTCATGTGGAGTACACTTTTAACAAGATAAAATAGGAAAATAATGAGTTGTGTGCATATGTTTACAGGTCCTTACTGTGAAAAGGTTAAGGAATACTGTGATATAGTAGAGGACCCTCCAGCTTGCAAAAACGATGGAATTTGTACCTCTCTTAGAGAAAACTACGTCTGTGAATGTGCTCCAGGTTTCACAGGTGAGTTCAAATTTTCCTGCAGATAAAGTAACCCTACTTGCCTTCACCATCTACCACAAAACTAAAACCCCAAGTAACTGTAACAGAGATGATCACCAAAAGATAGTATTTATACCTTTTAAAGACTTTTAAAGATAGTATTTATAACTTGTAAAGACAAGATATTCTGTAAATCTTACTTTTGGGACTGAGCTTAAGGCATAATTAGTATTTATAAATTCCAGGTGAGAGATGTGAGACAAATATTGATGAATGCGAGTCATCACCTTGTCAGTTTAACGGCACTTGTAAAGATGGAATCAACGGGTACACTTGTGAGTGCATTCTTGGATTAACTGGTACACACTGTGAAGAAAATATCAATGAATGTGCGAGTGAACCGTGTTTGAATGGAGGAAAATGTATGGATAAAATTAATGGGTATGTTCTTTATTATTGCATTAGTGTGCAAATTGTTTACATTTAGCATTGCTTTTCAGAACTTGATGCTAAATTACAGCTTATTCAATCGTGTACATAGTCACATTCAGAATGTAACTTAACGTGTGTAACAAGTCACCTTCATTCGCTGCATCAACACAATAGACCTAACACTTAGGTCATTAAACAATACTTGTAACATACATTAAGCTCTCTAGTAATAAAATAATACTGTTGATCTATTGTCAATACTTCATTATTTATTTTAGTTCTATAAACTTTATTGGTTGCATTATTCTCACTGGAGAATGTGCTCGTTTATTTCCGATTTACGTTTATTGAGTACCTATTATTTATGTCTTTTGATTCGGTTAGCTTTTAATCACATTAACAAATATGTAGGGAGTGTAGACAAATCTAACCTGGATGTGGTTTTACAACTATTCTATTAGCAGTACATGTAACAGTTCGAGTTGCGCTCAGGCGGGCGGCGGGGCACCGAGTCGGTGGTATGGGTTTATACTGTTCAACTTTTCAGCTAACCAATTAACACACGTTACAGAGAGACTTTCCTAGGTTAGGCAATGTAGATCATTCACAACATCCCACCCTTTATTATTTGATGTGCTTGTAGGAAAAGCTAAGTACTACAGAGATTTGCACCTTGAGATAAATAACTTTTAAAAGGAGCGCAATTTGATAATAATGCAGCTATCATTGTTGTAACGAACGAGGAAAGTCTCTGCTTTCATGTGTGCAAGAAAACAATAGCACACAAAGACAGTAATTTAGACTCCGTTATATGTAAATAATGTACATAACACTTTTGTTATCACAATGTGTATTGTCGTTACTAACTTTTCATTAACATCAAACAAATTTGCAGCCGTATCCGACTTAGTGAAAAGAAACGTCTAAACTGAAAAGTGAGTTTGAAAAGTGAGCTCAGAAGAGACAGCAATTTTAATTTTGAGAGCATGACGTTTAAAAAAAATATTGAAAGCTCATCGAAGTATTTTGTTTTTGTTGTGATGAATTTTCAATATAGTTATTTGATCATTTGAAGATCATTTATATTTCCATGAAAATATTGTTAATTGTAATTTTCATGTGGAATATATTTTTTAAGAAGAGATGCATGAAGTGATAGTTAGAATTATCAAAAAACGACATTTCGGCATGTAGACAGATTTAGCATACGAAACGATAGCAAGCATGACAGGGTGTATTGCAGGAGAATTCAAGATTTTCCATGTTTGCATGAAAACATTACATCATAGATTTAAATCTGTGTGGAGGCATGGTGGGAAAGTAGGGGACTCGGATTTACCTGGGTATTTCTGAGTGCATGTTAAAGCTGAAATTATAGTATTGAACTGACTGCATGTTTGCTTACAATATTTAAAACACGTTTTCGTTACCAGTGTTATTTGATATTGGGTGCCACATAAAATCAATCAAATGGTCAAGATGTCGGAACACGTCAGTACGATTTTCACTTTTAACATGTCATGAAATTCACTGCTACACAGTGTGGATTGTCTCCAGACATTTAAGTTAAGTTATTTTATTAATAATGCACAGGTATGAGTGTGACTGCAGTGACACTGGATTTTCCGGAACTTTGTGTGAAAACAACATAAATGACTGTGCGCCCAACCGGTGTGTCCATGGTGAAGACTGCTTGGACGGTATTAAGGTAGGTTAACAGGGAAAGATCGTGCGGGACTCACGGTCAAGATGCATTTCTTATTATTGATCTTCCTTTCCTATTATTAATCTTTAGAACGTTGCAACATTGTAATATATTTTCATATTTCTTTCAGACTTACCAATGTGACTGTTACACGGGATATGATGGTTTGAGTTGTGAAATTGATATTGACGAATGTGAATCCTCACCTTGTCAGCATGGAGGTACATGTCTGCAGCGCTCAGATGAAAATCGAGAAGGATTTAATGTCCAGGATGCAGCAGGATTTGACTGTCAGTGTGTTCCAGGATTCACAGGTAATGTACAAGGGTACCAGCAGAAGGGTACGAGCACAAGTTGGGATGCCATGGCAACAGATTTTACAGATTTAAGATTCGTGCTTAGCTTGTCGTATTTATGTCAGGATAGGATCGACAGATATGTCAGTCGTTATTCATAAAGCTGTTTGCAAGAGTATAATTCTCTTTTGAAGTGTCGTGGTTAAATGCAGTACATTTCATTTTATTTATTGTTTGCAGGAACTTTGTGTGAGATTAACATAAATGAATGTGAATCCTCACCCTGTGTTAACGGTACATGTGTGGATAAGGTGAACCACTTTACGTGTGAGTGTGCCCCAGGTTTCCGCGGTCACCTGTGTAATGTCGAGATCAATGAGTGTGAGGAGTTACGACCCTGTCAGTACGGATCCACCTGCTTTGACCTGTAAGTTCCATAGATATTATCATGACTAAATTATAATAGATAATACGTAAATAGAGATGATCAGTGGAGATGATGAAACCAAAATATGTGCAAGTATTTTACATGATTTGGAAAACACATTTTTTTATTTATGGCTGATGACAAGTTTTGTTTTGATGACCGTCACTGGAAATTCCATTGATAAAGCCATCAAAGAATTGCTTAGTCTGTTGCATCTTGTCATGAATAAAATACAAGAAATGCAAACCTTAGAGTATGTTTCCAGGACCAACGCCAGTTTTGGTTTACTTTTTTAGTGTCGCCGATTATCAGTGCGTGTGTCCACCAACATTCCTAGATAAGCCACATGGTGGAAAGAACTGTACAACAGAGTTAACTGGTTGTATGACTAACAACTGTCAGAATGAGGCGATTTGTATTCCACATCTGGTAAGAACATAAGCAAGTGTAGATAACCAGTAATACTGGTTTTTAAATAACTGTCAGTAGTTTATACATTTCGAATGCTTAATCGTTTTTAAAAGGAATGCATACGTGATACATTACACACTATTAATCTAATTGAGATTGAGATTTCGTATTTGTCGATCTCTTACAGATGGATGAAGCTACCGGTGTACACAACTATACGTGCGATTGTCAGCCGGGCTGGACGAGATTCGACTGTAACATTCCTACATCAATGTCCTTCACTGGAGTGTCGTGGGCTGCAGCGTTACATACGGCAAACAAAAAAGACGTACATGTGACGTTGTCATTCAGGTAAGAATGCGAAAATGTCCTTTTGTACCATTTACATTGGTGACGCAAATGAAAGATTCAATGATCTAGATATGCTCAGACATAGGTATTTTACTGTTTACATTTGTATTCTCTGCGTGCATTTACAACAAAAACACAATTTTAACATCATTGCTTGCAACGTCTTTATTAGTCAGATGCATAGAAAATTACGTTACATAAGAACTGGATGGCTCATTTGTGTATTTTATGTGTAGAATCTTTGACAAGGCTCTTTTAAAGTCGGGGGATTTCCACGCATATATCCATGGGTTCACAAATATTCCACTGAAAGAAAGCAAAACACGAAATGTAGACCTTTAAGCCACCTCTCAGGGGCCAATTGGGTTGAACATCCGTTTCCAGATCCAAATGTTTTGGGTTCAAGTGCCGCACGGTGCTATTCACCGATACCATATTGAGTATGTGAAAATTGGGCCAACTGCCTTCTATTGAGCAGAAAGTGGATGCAAATCAGAAGTAACCCTGGGAATCGTATCAAACAATTGAGTAAGCATGCAAGTGAGAGACACACTCATGCTTTGAAACCCATGAGCAATGTTCGAAACAGAGGATGTCAGTGACCCCCATGAAATGGACTTCGGTCCACCAAAAAATGAAAAAAGACATGTTGACCGTAATCAAAGCAAAACAAACTCGAATTATGAAAGGGTCTCGACGACTTGTGCAACGATCTGTCTTGCTTATCTACAAATACATTAGTGCAATTCAGATGGTACATAATTAGATCGTATGTGCCCAATAATTTTGTATAAGTCGCGAAGATTGAGCTTACTGAGTAAAAACATCAAGTTAACTTTATAAAGAGAAGTGTTAACTGTGGACTGTACAACTGACTCTTATAGTTGCAGAGGCTCTGTTGGCTAAGTACACTGTACAGTGGACCTTCCTTTCGGCAACCATCCAATTTTGGGAAGAAAAGTGGTCGCCAATGGGGAAGTGGGCTTGCAAAGCAGGGCCATTTTCTGAATAATTTAACGTGTTACATCAAAAGTCTGATGGCCTTGCAAAGAGAGGTTGTTCGTGCAAAAGAAGGTCCGCCCAAAGGAAGTTCCACTGTACACGGACATACCTGTACCACAGAAGATACGCTACGTGTCGGGCTAAATACATTCCCACTGAACTGTCGCCAAACGAAGCCAAAGACATAGTCGGGATATACAGTACAAATTATAAGCCAAGAACCATCCCTGAAGTAGAAAAAACAAGAGGTAAATTAGTAATGAGAAATTTGGAAAGTTAATAGTGGTTAGTTTCCATTTAGTTTTTGAAGGAACATTGCAAAAACGACTTCTAAAATGTATGCAATGTCTGTTTTATGTCAGATTGGATATTTGCATGTATTTCTAGCACACAAATGTATTGGATTTAGACTGTCAAATTGTGTAAGTTTGGAAATGTGGCCTTGTGTGCTGCTTACCCATTGCAGAATTAATGCACAGGCATTGCCAAATTAATGCATACTATTTGTTCACTTAATGATCACTTACAGAACATTCCGTAAAACAATGTCGACTTTCCAACAAGAGAAATTGAGCTATAAATATATTGATTGTAGTGAATCGTCTTTGTGAGTCAACTAGTTCATGTTGCTTTCCAACGACACGCGATGTAGAATTAATTCGCAATACGTTTCTTCCATGTGGGTGTAGTGAAATTATCTAACGGATGACAATTAATATGCAGCGTAGGTGGAAACATTCGCTGTCTATCACCAGATAGTCCGTTATAAACAAAGTTGTCCTGTCACATAGTCATGTTTGTTTAGTTTTACGACTTCAGTGAATTAATTTGGTGACCCATCCCACCTTGAAATAAGCAACCTGGACAGTTTACTGGATTTGGCTATTCGGGGACCCAGTTTCATTTATTAATTTTTAAGCAGAACAATTCAATTCAAATGATTTTAAAAAATTGGATCTTCGAAATGTAAAATCGACCGACTCGTTTTATGTTATGTCGTTAATTGGGAGCAAAATGTACTCAAGCATTCAACCTACCGATCATTCGTGTGACTTCACCCTGCTTGTAGGCCAGGAGCTTCTCCGCTTTATTCGGCTCCACTTCTTGGCTTCCTCTCTTTATTCCTAACGAAGGATTAACTCTCTGTGCCTGTCGGAATGCAACATTTGCTATCTGTATGTACATTATGAGGTTGGCAATAAAGCCAAAGGCAAATAGTGGTGGATGCCATATAGCACTGTCGCAATCCATTTTAGGGTCCTCAATTTTAAGAGAGAAAGGCATTGATAGAGAGTAAGTAAGAAGCATAATAATCCATTTTATAACGCACACGACGATGGCCGTTTTGTTAGATAAAATGCGAAAATAATGAAAGGGTTCCTTTATGTTGATGTATCTGCCTACGGTCAGAAAAAATATGGCATACTGTCCCAGCGTGGTTAGATAAACTGTTATGAATTCCTTAAAGAAACACAACTACTTCCAACTTGAAAGTAGCTCCGTTTTGTACGAAACGGTATCGTTGTTACCAATGTCGCTAAAATCAATGCTGATTTCTGTGCCGATTCCAGTATAATTATGATTCTCGGGAATGAAAGTTTCTCGATTTGTGTACTGAGCAGAAATGGCTAACGATGTTCCTACCAATCCGAGCACGAAGTCGCACAAGGCCAAATTGAACACGAAAATGTTGGTTGAGGTTTGTAAGAAACTGAATTTGGCGATAGAGACCATTGTCAGTAGATTGCCTCCGATGGCAAGGACCGCCTGGACGACCCTGGTGATGAAGTAAAATAACGTGACGGGTTCACTCACTGACGCGGGAATCGTGACTACAACGAATGTTCCTGGATCCACAAACTGCAGTTTACGGGCTGTTGATTCCTAAAAGTTGATTTGTTAAAGGACGTCCCGTCACCGCTTCAAGAAGGAGTGATTGAGACTGTTTCGCAAACGAAAACGGCGCTGCCTAAGATCAAGCTGTTTAATAGTTGTGCGACAGTTGTGGATTTGCAAAAGTGACGTGTATGTATTTAATTTAATGAAGCTGATTACACAAGGTAAAGCAGGACGACTGCGAATTACCGTGACGTAGAACTGCGTTACTTGATGGCCTGTTCTTGTCACAAACGGCTTGACGCTCCCGAAGTTGAATCCTTATTGAAGCAAAGAGTAAAATAGAAGTCTGTAAATGTTTACTGCCTTTTTATTGTTTGAAAGTATCGTTTCGTGCTTGCTCCCGAACGTAGCAGTTGTTGAGAATGATCATTTATATATTAGCGACGGTGGGCTTTAGTTATTTCTTCTTAGATGACATTTCCAGCCGCACTTTAACGTCAGAAGTTCAAAAGAGCGGTTGAAACTCCACACAGTAGGACCTCTTTGAGTGTCGTAAAAGGGAGAGTGACGATCAAAGAAAGTACGATTACATACATTTGATACTATTATGTTTCACCAAAAAGTGTCGTACAAAAGTGTCGCTCACAGGAGATCTTACTGTACGTATAATACTGTAAGAATGGTTAGGTTAACCGATACTGTTGCGAGTCTTGAAATGGGGTGAGTTGTAATTTGAAACTGTTTGACTATTTACTTTTACATTTTCCTGATCCCGGCGCTTTGAAAATCTTATGAGTAGGATGTAATCCAAGTAAGCTCAAAAAGAAGAAAACAGTACCAAGACTTGTTGCATTGTTTGCGTGCGTGGCTTCCTCATCCGTCGTGTGTCTCTTGTAAAGAAAATCCCACTGCCAACCACCGTAATGTGACTGTTTAGGAAGATATTAAGAACCAACTTGTAGCGACTTAAAAACTTTGGTTACCAAGGTTATTACCTACATATTTGTTATTGACAGCGTCATCGGTTATAATAAGTATCTCACATGTGTAATTAGATGCTCTTGTCACCTTTTTCTGTGATCACTTTATTTCCGGGTCATAGTCGGTGCCTGATTTTGTATAATTATGTAGCATTAACAGGGAAAATAGTTTCTGGTTGCCAAATATAGAAGTGTACCTGAAGTCAGAAAGTCGATAGCCGTGACAATTTTTTTTCGTGAAATTATGTTCGTAGCTATCTAAATCAAAACCATACCAATTACAATAAATGTCGCAAACGTGGCGCATGCCATATTTGAGGCGGCTCCCCTTTTTCAGCTGATTATGGAACTTTTTGAGCAGACTTTTGGAGATTGTCATCCACATTTGTATCAAAGACGTAAAACTTTCTCATATCTGCTGTTTGTGAAGCTTAGCATGCAGTGCAACAGAGGTTCAGCTCGTGAAACTGTAGTTACCGTAAATTGCCGATTTGACGCGCACTCCCAAATTGACACGCATCCCCTTGTTTCATCCTTTGCAATACTTTTTTAAACTCATTTATGGAACTTTTCACCATCGTCACTTGTTAACTGCATGTTGTGGATTGTAATCTTTATGTATGTTACATAGTTTTAAGTGACCAAATAAGAAAGTTGAGATGTCTTAGAATTGATTTCCAGTTTTGTGGTCCTTTTACATGATGTTACATGACATGGGGGTTGGATCATGAATCGTTAACAAGTTTTCCAAATAGATTTTTCATGATCTGAAATGTAGTGCGGTGCAAAAAATAGGTGTTACGCGCATGCGCGTCAAATCGGCAATTTACGGTATTTGAACATGTACAAACTATCAAATCTGGTTAACAGAACATGGTCGAGGGTAATTGAAAATAAGGCGTAGGTACCACTAAACTACAGGCGTAGTGCGCCCTATTTGCGACATTTGTTGTATGTCAACTTGTAATTTCGTAGCCTGCAGACTGCTTCATTTCCCCTCCGGAAAGGACTTTCTTTCTTCTTTTGTTGTAAAGTAAATGTACGGGTTTAAGAGTTTTATCTAGGGTATCAGAGGTCTTTATAAAACTCGCGTACATGTTTAGATGCGTTACTTCGAACAAAATTCCTTTGAAGTTTTGTGGAACTTACGTTACTGTAGAAATCAAAGCATCGTACAACGCGGAAGGTTATGAATTGCATTTCAAGTGCAATTTCCAGAAATCTTTCCACAGTTTCGTACGGCGACAATTTTCAATGCGTTATGTGAACGAGATGACAAGTTTAAATGTACATAGACAGACCAGTAAAAAGTCATCGACGTACTCTAAATCTGCTGTTACAAATTACTGGTCTTCATTGTGAAAAGTTTATCTTCTGAGACATTAAATGATAATGGCCATTGCCCACAAGACACCTGAACCACACACATGTGCAAATCCTTTTATTTAATGATACAGTATATGTAAGTAGTGTTCAGCAAGAACTTGTCTTGCTCAGCACTGAACTTTTCTCTCCAAAACGTGTCGCAAAAGGCAGGGTGTCATTAAAACTCGTGAACAACTTTGTATACAGGTAAGTGTCATAAAAAGAGAAGACAAGATGTCGTTCGAGACAAGATCAAACAACATACTTATGTGTGTCTTTTGTAGTCTAGTTTAAATACCTAATGTGCGTAAGACTCAGAATCTGCTGCTCAGTTAATTGTATTATTTACTATTTTTATCTGAAATTTAACAATTGTATTATTTCTTACAGAACAACGTTGGGACGAGGTATATTGGCTTTAATCCAGGGCACCGCACTGACGAACTGGGTTCTTTTAACACTGGAAGACAACTATAACATCCGTCTGTACTACAACTGGGGAGGCAACAAGAAGGAACTAGTGACGAGTGTACCCGGGAATGTGGCTTTGAACGATGCCGAGTGGCACAAGGTTAGATTATGGGGGAATGTAACAAGTTACTCATGTTATTGGTACAGGGTATATACTTGTAGGTGCTCTGATTTCATCATTATGTAATTCTCATCTTTCTTCGAAAGAAGTAATAATCCCATTTCAGTTATCACAATAGGTTTTGCACTTAATTCCTTTTTCTTTATTTTCTAAGTAAAGTAAAGGACAATGTCCTGTACCCTCTATTGCCTTTTATTACAGGTGGAGATGAGCATTGCTGGTTTGGAACTGAAGTTAGTCTTGTTTTATGATGATCATGGTTTGTGTCCAAATGGACAGTGTGCTACATCACTCAACACAGATGCTGTTTTCGATCTTGGTAATATCTTGTTTGTTTGTTTGCATCATATTTCTCCCGCCCAAATGACAAAAATTTCGGTAAGGTTAATTTCAGTTAGATCAACCAATTCCAAGGTGGCGTTAGAACTTTTAAAGGCTTGTGATAAATTTAGATTTGGAAAATATTTGATTTCAGGAATTGCATATGTTGGTAGCAATTCAACTATAATGGATTTGGAAGGCTATTATCCAGGATTTATAGGTTGCATACAAGATGTCTTCTTTGATTATAAGTTAATAATTCCGCAAGATACGATAGTCGATCCAGAAATGGCACAAAACGTAGAGGTAAATATCTTGAAAAAAAACCCAGTTCAACATTTGCTAAACGTTGATGTTTCTTGCTGATATCTAGGAAAATTATATAGCACATACTAAGTTGTTTGTCTGGAATTTTAGGTTGGTTGTGAGAGGTCAGAACAATGCACAGAAGATGCCTGCAGTTCACATGGAACATGCACAGATCTATGGTATCAGTTTTCCTGTGCTTGTAACAGACCGTACTTCGGTAAAACCTGTGGGAGTAGTAAGTATATATTATGCATACATACATAGTTGTTTTTATTCTCAGCAGAAATAGTTTCAATTTGATGCTGTGGTAAATAGCAGTAAATCTGTTGTTTGGTGATACATGTACTTTATATTCGCTCTGACCGTAACAATCTCCATTTTGTATTTTAAGGTTTCACTCCAGCAACGTTTGGTTTTGACAATCAGCAGAGTTACATACGGTACACTGTACCAGAGGACCAGCGAGCTGATCTACAGAGCAATGTTGATATGTCCATGTTTTTCCGCACCCGTAAGCCAGACGGACTTATCTTTTATCTGGGTTCTGATCCTGCAGCTGCACAATTGACCTACATCACGGCCTATGTCGAAGACGGACAACTAATAGTAAGGATTTTATAATTAAGTTCTTAGGCAAAGCCTAATTGGTGTCTACATGCAGAGCGTGAATACATGGCTGGGGCAGGGGTTAATTCACCCACAAGTGTGTGACAAAAAATTTGTGCAGAAACGTAATAGAAAAATTCTTCGTGACTTACCATACTGCTTCCTATTCGTAGCCTAAAGTGATGATAAAGATTTACTGCATAATTTTATTGTGCTCTGCATTTTTCTAAAGTGTACAATTGGCAAGACTAATTCATTCTGGTTCTTTTTGTGCAGGTTCAGGTGAAGTTAAACACAAACAGTGAAAGGATGGTTTACCGTACAGACCAGAGTTTGCTTGATGGTGTCCAACACTACCTCAATGTGAACTTGAATGAAGACAAACTTATAGTCGTCATAGATGAAAAGACTTTTCCTTTTAAGTCAATCAATGCAGGTAAGAGTAAAGATTTGTCGTGAGTAAATAACAATTAACAGGTGAAACAAAACGTATTGAGTAATAGAATAACGAAATATTTCTAATCTGTTTTCAGCCTATGACTTGAATGCAGAGTTATTATTAATGGGAAGCGTTCCGTCACCACCTTCACCGCCCCCACCACAAAATAACCCCACCCCAGGAAATCCACCGGAGGAAAACACTGGTGAAGATGAGCCGACACAAGAAAATCCTACCGAGGAAAGTCCGACTGGCGGAGAACCCACTGCAGGAAACCCAGAGGTCAATACAGGGGACTCCTTACAGACGGAACCCGAGGAGGGACGAAGGAGGAAACGAGCAGTGGAAGATCTGGCCGATACCTTATCTAACCCAGAGAGCTTCAAGGGGACACTACAGGTATTTGGGCGTTGCTGATTGTCATGTTTATAAGCAATATCGCCCTTTTGTGGCAACCGTTGCATTCCCTATTCTTGTACCACGGGCATCATGTATGTATTGTGGATTCGGGGAATTTTCTGGATTGTCACCTTCTACTTCATGGTCACCTCTACATCGCTTTTCAGTCTTTACGCACACAGCAATGCAGATTTTTCCGTTCACAAAAAATACACAATTATCACGGTATGTTTTCAGGATGTACGATTAAATGGAAAGTTGGTACCATTTTTTCCTGAGACTGATACATCACATGGGTTGAAGGCTCTGGCACCACCGGCAGAGGTTGTGAACATTGAACCTGGTGAGAAATCTGATGATGTTTGTGAAACAACAACACCATGTCTCAACGGAGGAATTTGCACCAATGTTTTCTTCAATGACTTCGAGTAAGTTTCTCACATACACGATATGCATGACTACAAAACGTTGTACAGTAAATTATTTATGAACAGTATGAATATTCTACTGTAGTGTATAGAACTTTGTCTGCCGTGCAAGTGGACCAATTAAAAGAAAGACCACGTGTAACGAGTGATCCGTGGTGATAATTATTGGAATTTGCGAAGGATTGATAGGAATATTTTTATTATAGGTGTCAATGTCCAGATGAGTTCAGTGGTAAAACGTGTGATTCTACAAACTTCTGCTTTACTGGTTCATGTCCTGCTGACTCAACGTGTAACAACCTCGTGGACGGATATGAATGTAGGTTTATTATTTAAGTATTACTGTTATCCTAGCTGCACCTGTATTGGGTAGTACAATCTATTTCTAACAGTAACATTAATTTTTGTACAAGACTTACTGGTTTTACACTGTTCCCTTACACAATCCCTTTTATTAAAAGAGAAAAATAGATCATGCATTTCTTCTGCATCAGGTGTGTCACCGGCCACATTCAACGGAGAGTCGAGTTATGTGCAATACTCGAACACAGTAATAGACACTGGCAGAGCGTTCGAGATTAAGCTGAGATTAAGAACGAGAGGGACAAGTGGAATTGTATTCCATATGGCAGGACAGAACTCACCATTCACTTCTTATCTGACGCTGGAAGTGATGGGTACTGGTGCACTTCAGCTCAAGTAAGTCATCTCTTGTCATTTGTCTTTTTAAGTAATAAAATCGGTAAATGAAAATCTTTGGTCGTTCAATTTAAATTTCAAGTGAAGACAAGAAGTCTCGTGTAGAATTATACAAACAGTATTCTCTTTCCGTTATATTGACGAGATAAAGACATTATTTGACATGGGATAGGTATGATAATAGCACTACTGATGTTCATATATTTTGTTTAAAAAAAACCGGAAATGTTAACATGTATACTGTTTATTGCAGATTCAATGTGGGTTCAGCGGGAATAGTTACGACAGAACCGATCAATGATGCGGAGTGGCACAACATTACAATCTCTGCGGATCCCAACACTATAATACTGACGCGGGATGAGACTAGGAACTCACAAGCTACAAAAACACAGGAGTCTTCAATTATTGACATACTACGGGATAGCACTAACATGTATGTTGGAGGAGTACCTTCGTCTTATTTCACGTCTTCGTCGAGTTTGTTCTCAAGTCAGCTGGAATACTACAAGGGTTGTATGGATGAGGTCAGAGTTGGTGGTGTGTTGCTGTCCTTCTTTCAAGAATCAGATCAGGGTGCTACCGGTGCTGCTGAACAGTTCAAGGTCAGATCAATTGAGGATATTCGCACTGGTTGCCATGGTGATGCTGTGTGCGACTCACATGACTGTCTTAACGATGCCAGTTGTGTGGATGAATGGAACCAATTTTCTTGCCAATGTGTAACAGGTAATATTTTTCATATTAATATATCAGGTTTGTAAAGATACATTTTCTGAAGAGACGGAAAATAAAATACACAAGACATGCATTGTGGTTTGATCTCCGAAGAAGGATGTTCACAGATTACGAACATTAAAAAGAGCCTGTAAAGCTCATCTAAATTTTTCACGAATCCCTTTGTAATGATAAATTACATGTTGAGTTTTGGTCTCATTTATTCAGGCTTTGAAGGAGATAAATGTGAGATTAACATCGACAACTGTCCCGGACATCAATGTCAGAACGAAGCCACATGTGTTGATGGAATAGACATGTACACCTGTGACTGTGTTCCAGGCTACACTGGCCTGAGGTAAGTCTTTAGCTTGTCCAGTGTTTGTTGCTTACCAGATTGGTAACTTTTTGTTGTACGAAAGTTGATAACTGTAAGCAATAAATGTACTGCAACCATGCCCCATCGATTATCGAGTAATTTTTGGGGTTACGAGATAGGATAAATTTTCTCCATGCGATAATTGAACATACTGTCCGTAGGATACTGATAAATTTGAGGTATTCGTAAATTCGTTAAAACTTTAGCTCGGGGCTAGATTAAGTGCAGCATTCCGCCACGAAATAGACATGCTTTTTCTTCACAGTTTGCTATTGTACGGATGAAAGCGTACAATTAAGTTCATTTTTTGCGCTTTTGTTGTGGGAAATTGGGTGCGAGAGGTTAACAGGAAAATTCAGACGAATGGCGTGATAATACCCATTTACTGTAGGTATTTGTAATGAAACAAACGAAATACTTTTGTTATGAACCTGGGCAATATGTTATTTTGTATTTAATTCTCGAAGTTTTACTGTGATAATGATGGACGAGAAATCCTGTGTTCAGTCAATGTAGCAAACAATATACAAAAAGCAGAAGTAATTGTTGCTCCTCCCAAAGTAAAAGACAAATCATGACATGTTTGTTTATAAGTTGGCAGGTTTGACATGGACCCCCCGAACTTTTTTTAATGACAGAGCTTATTCAGTGCTAACATTGGACTGTAGACAGACGTTGGTTTATTACTATGTTGTCGTGTATTAAACGCTTATAATTTATTAGTTTTCGGAATTAAGGATATTTTAAGGGTTCTAATACGGTTCTCAAAGTTCCATAATCCATTCACAAAAGTTGGAGCGTCGTGAGTGAAGCAAATGTTTTTCGGCAAGGAATATCTCAGTAACTTAGTGACATAAATTAGAAAAGTTTCAAAAGGACTTTGACTGTTTGGGAAATAATGACTCCTTGACTCCCCTCAAGCGAATTGAGAAAGGAAACCCGTACTCATATTCAGTTTTTGTGGAAGTGAATTGTTGCACCCAGGCAAAAAGTAACCTTTTGTTGCTGGCAAAATGCAAATAGATGTTCTGTGGGATCTTTCTTTGTCAGTTTGCATACTGGTAATTTATTCTGATTAGGTATCTACGATGTGTATAAAGACCAGAACCGCACGGAAAGTCATTGTTGTCGGTTGTCGAGTGAAACAGATAATTATAACCATGAGGTAGACGACTCAGGGTGCTGACATTAGTCTTTCTCGTACGCAAAGGGTCATTCTGTCTGGTCCCTGGTTTCCCCGTAATTTTCCTGTTAGGCTTTTTTTATTTAATTGTTTGGATTACATTTCCCACCTCACTTTGAAATCAGGATTTCACAAAAAAAAACTCATTTGAGGTTGAAACATGTTGCGCACGGAAAGATTTTTCCATCGTAACGCGTTTTGTCAGGAGATGATTGAGAAATATTAAATGTTTTATC
>JBCAUI010503583.1:0-13124 GCA_038406195.1 Haplosyllis anthogorgicola | reverse complement strand
AGTTTTTACATATGCAATAAACGATTGAAAGTGTAAAACATTTGTTTCTCTCAATGCGAAAACCCTAACCCCACCGCAAGAAGAGCAAACCTCGACAGTAAAATATCCCATCGCCAAGATGTGTATGTTTCATTAACTGCTACATTGAACCGTGTAATATTATCACCCATCTGTCTCGTAAACATTAATTGAGAATAAATTACCACATTGCTCAATATTTCAAAAGGCATTTTCTGTCCTTTCTTCACATAGAATAAGTGTATAGTGTCCGCTGTTCTGCATGGAATTGCATCAAGCTGCGCAAGATCTGTCTGGAATCCCGTTTCGGTCGAATCTAACTTCAGCAGTGCTGCAGGCATACTGCTGCCTTGTGATTCCTACAAATAAATTGTATGTTTTTTACCTTCACTTTCATTGAAAATTCGCCACTACGGCCAGTAACACAATTGAATAGATTTACAGATATAATTTAGTTCTTTAAAACTTTCAAATGGTATGTGAATGTTGTCAGTATTTTACCTTTAATGCTTCAAGTGATAAGAATCCATAGTGTGATAAGAAGAGGCGAGCAGTCTGGAAATCATGCACCATCCTAACAAATTAAATATTACATTTTAGTGCACTAACAAAATGCTGTGACCTTCGGTAAAAGTTAATTGTAGATGCAACACACCATTTTGAGTATATGGTTCAAATCTATTTATTTATTTTATGTTGCAATAGGGAATAATTTTAGAAAATGATCATCCAGTTAATGTATACTGTAGTTATCTCAGATTTTGTACTTACTGAGGCGGTTTGCATTCTGTTTCAGGGTTTGGGTAAGGAGCGTCATTTCTCTCCTTTTTAACTTTATCCACAATTTTGTTCTCATATGCCACTTGATCTCTGATGAAACCTTCCAATTTCAACAGATCATCTGCTTCGTCTGCCATCGTAGACTCCAGGGGTGGTATGCTTCTGTCACTGTAAATTATTTCTATTTTAGGCTGGCATGCCATTATACATAGTTGGGTCTAATATGGTAGTGGGATAAAATAGACAAATAATTAACCTTCCCTTAAACTACACTTCTGCTAACTGCAATACACATTCATGAATAAACACAATGATACTTACGCTTCAACCAGCGGAATAGAATCTACTATTGCCGGGAAGTATCTGTGCTTAACATTGTGCGTGATTCCAACATTATCATCTGGATCAGGGCGACGTGGTTCAGCTAACAATGCCTTTGACGGAACCTGTACAAAATTTACCATTATAATCGAAAACTCTTATTCATTAAGTGCAGGCTTCGACCTTGACCAAATTTTGTATCCGTCAAAATGACGGGCAAAATTTCAATGTTGTCCGCCATTTACTCATTTGCATCAGTCCCACTGTTTTGGTTTAACCAGAAAATTCATAACTTTGTCCGTCATCTTGAAATTTTGTCTGTTTTGGCGGAAAGATGGACGTTAAAGTCGTGGCCTGAAGTGTGCAGCTTATGTACGGATATGAAAAAAAGTAAAATACACGAGTATACACAATATTAAATTCAAATCAAACTAGAGCTGTTACATCAAAAGTAAAGTCGTGTGTCTGTCGAATGACGTCACAATGTTACCAAAGTAACATCATGGTAACAGAACTATTTCTTGGTACTACTTCTTGGCATACGAAAGTGGAATGTGGGATGAACCTCGCTTTCGGATTCTGTGATTTTTAGGCTGAAGTCCACATACTCTGTCATTCGACAGACAAAAATGGTAATAAAAACCTTTTGATGTCGAGGCAGGTGTCGCAGTTGCATTGTCCAGGCATGCCTGCCGAATGGTCCTCTGATAAGAGCCGTCACCGTTGGTAAAGGATCTTCATCATTTCCAAGAGGTTGCTCCAATAACCCAACGACGGTAGACCCATCTAGGACGAAGTACTTAAACGGAGTACCTGATTCGGGTAATCCCCCTTCGACCTTACCGTAACGCAGCAGTGTGTCTTCATCCAGCAGAGAGCAGACTGCTTCTGGACCAGAAGGCGGTGGGAACGATCCCTGCAAGGTAAACAAGTTCAAGAAAATAACCGATTTATTTAACAAAACAACTAAATGGAATCAATAACTCTCAATCCTTGTAATTAATTAAACAGGAACATTTCTCCACTACAAATTAACGGATGGGTACGTTTACTTTGTTTCTGACCGTATCTCAAAGCACAAAGTATTTATTTGTTTATTTGCTACATTGTACTTAAAACTGACCACATGATCCATGATACACGAGAGTAGGCCTTCTGCTGCATCCTTGACTCTGAGTGAAACTGGCTTCAGTTCCTTTTCACCTTTTAACTTGGGTTCATCACTCGCACGATTCTACAGAAAACCACATTTTTGTAAAATTATGTGAAGAAAAGAGAAAGGTGAAATTGTCGACAAAACTACTGAACCGAAGAACTAAAACAACGAGATGTAAAATAATATTTAAATGTTTCAATTTCTTCAGATCTGTGGTTATTACAAAAAAAAATGAGCGGCAAGAGCTGCGAAAAGCTTTTCAGCATCCAAAAGCTGAAAACAAGAGGTAAAAATACATGTTAATCGATTAGCATCACAATCAATAACTGTACACGTTAATTTTCAGCAGATCTATGATACATGAAGACAGCGCGCAGTACTTTCAAACCTGTAAAACTATATGACACTGTAGTCAAGCAATGTTCTCTTATTCTCCTTGCAAAGAACTTTTGAACTACGAACTAATCAGCTTAAAATATTATACATAACCAGCCGATTATAGTTTCCTACTTCAGAAATCTATTTATTTAGCTATGAAGTATACCTTCCTTATATAATACGAAATAGAAACATACATTTCCTAAAAACAGATGAGAGGCACTTACGATAAAGAACTGTGTATTGGATCCCATTTGCACGGGAGTTAACATCATGACAGATGCCTGTTTGTACAATTTGTAACATTATTATTAAAAAACTATATGTTTACATATCGTAGTGTCATACTTACTGTTTTATTCTTTATTACTAATAGATAGTCATGAGGAAAAAAGAAAATTATCTGCATGTTTTTTTTGTCTTAAAATAATACATGTATTTACATTTGAATGTAATCAGATGCTTTATGTTTCACGACAAAAACTGTCCTCAAAAATTGAGAGAAAAATGTTTAGGCACCGTTGCGTGCTGCATGTGTTTTGTTACGTATTAGCGAGTAAAATGCGATGTATGCACTTTTAACTAGGGAAAAATAAAAATAACATGCAGGGAGTGCAAAAATAATCTCATCATTGGTGTTAATTAGTCAACATTCCAAAATGTTCGAAGTCAATTCTTCTTTAAATTCAACATACTTAGATAAACCTCGACTCACTGCCTCTCCATGTGTGCCTATTTACATGTTTAAAACGTGAAATTCAGGCTGGTGATCATTTAAATCTAACCCAGCTTATTTCATTTTAAATTAGATCACAATGAATCGCTTGCTGGACATAGCAACTGCTGCTAAACAGCTTTATACTCAAAGAAACCATGAGTGAATGACTTCCAATGTTCATTTACATTCTCTGCAATGGTTAACTTGATGTGTTTTTATGCTTTGTAATTTTACACTTACAAGAGTTGTGTATTATTTATCTCTCTTACTGATGAGAGTGATATTACTGTAATGAATAACTGGTCCATTACGCCAAATTAATCAAAACACCTTGTCAAGAATGGAGCGAACAGTCACCGGCTTAGAGTTGCAACCAACAGCTATTTTTTCAAGTAAAATCACATTTTAATTCACGAAGCACCCTTTTTTTCGCACCTTGTGCTAGAGGCGCCAATCATTACACATATCACTTGACCAGACGCCTGGAAGCGTCAGCATCGTTATCAATATCTTTAATCTTCGATATTATGTCAGACCTCTGCGTCAATGAACAACTATGACAAGTTATATACATCTCGATCAAACCTTTCCACACAAATAAAAATTGATTAGCAGCAGCACCTTCTGGATATCAATTTAATTAAAGAAACAGTTAAGCGCTATGCAGAGAAGCACCGTCAGGAGAAATGTGCATTATTAGTGAAACAAGCAAATAACTTCATCCACATCAGTAGGAATTAAGGATTAGTAAATGATAATCTGCAACAGTAAGCTTTAGCAATTAGTATTGACACCTATGAACAGCAAATATTATCATAATTAATAGTCAACAAGACCTGTTCCATTTATACACAAAAATGCATTACAATTATTTCTCGTAAATTACGTGCATCCTAGACTTTAAAGTTAACTACGATAACAGACGAAATAAAGTTATACAACTGTCTGGTTATCCTACTTCTTCAAAGTCATGATTAGCATTTAAGTGTTAACATGTTCAGAAGTGCACTTAATTTACGACAAATGATGAAGCTACATTCTAAATTGTGGCCAGGACAACACTGTTGGCACAGACCTTACTCAAACTCTAGTTTAGTCAACGTATCGTGTGTCGTTAAAGAGAATACCTGGTCTAACACGCCAGCTAGAGATTTATAGTCTTTGTCATGCTTGCTGCCTTTATCATGTTTGTGACCCTCCGTGGCGGGAGGGCCGACCAGGCGCATCGAGTCCTCCCGTGAACGTTCACCCTGAAAATTCCACTTAATTTATCCAAACATTCTAAACCTATCTCTTGAAGGAAAAAGGATTGCTGCAGAAATGTGCACAGAGTAGGGACTTGGAATACCCGAGATAGAGAACCACCTTGAAAAAGGCAGAAATTTCGAAAAGTGAACATGTATTTATATGTGCTTCTGAGATACCTTCATTCATTCCAAGAAAGGCAGGTTCAAAAATAGATAGTTAATAAAACATCCCATGCGTATGCTATATTTTAAAGTAACGATTCTGTTTCAATTTAATATGGGTGTGTTGCAAACTAATCTGCCGGGTATATTTCCTTAGAAATATCAACGTGCCACCTATATTCATAAAGAGAAAAGTAGCTTTGCTTTTCACAAATATAGTATATTAGTAAACACTGTGATTCACTTCAAACTACGCTACTTAAATTTTTGGTAAATACTACGGTATGTGTGCTAACATACTACTTTCACTTGGACCACATACCTGTGATTTGGAACCCGATATACCCAATTCCACCACCTCCAGGACGCAATGTAAACATTCTTTGTCCAACATGAGGTAATCATGCTCCACCAACCAAAGCGTTAAACAATGAAACGCAGCTACTATCATGGAGTGTAGATCCTATAAAATCAAACAGTCTTGTATTATTAAATGTCAGCACGAACATTAATTCTATCTTACGTGTGTAAACTTACCTTACATGCATATGATTTTTTTTCTAGGAAGACAACGATCAAGTCAACTGAACAGAACTTATTTCCTGAATTATAATGACAAATGAGACTTCATATGTTTCTAATGTTCAGTAAGGTTTGTAGATAACATTCACAAAGATATCTAGGTTCAACACGGCTGCAACTTGATATCCCTTACCTTGGAGTGTGCTGGTGCGGGTCTGCTGCACTGATACACGATGAATTCACAAATCCAATTGACAGTCCGCTTGCACATCAACATGTTTGGATGATTCAGCTTAATTTTAGCCAGACCGGACAGCACCTGACGATAAAATTGTGCATTCTGCTTGAACACGCTATTATCTCGATTTTTGCCCTTTTGGATATCTCCTCATTAGGGACGTTTAGCTTCGTGCCACTGCAACGTGACCCGAACGCCAGTGTGGGGTTCCCACACACATCATGTCATGAGAAGTGAAAATGTCATGAGATAATTACATGTACTTGGATCTTGACCTGAAACGTGACTCAAAACTTTCACGTTTCACGTGACGTTCAGTTGAACCTTTTTAATAACTAGTTTCTTTACCTCAATTGCAGCAAGGGCAATTTTCAGGTCCATTTTCCAGGACATCATGAGTCGATGAGACACCAGGGACACTGCATGTCCAAACAAACCGTGAGCAGTATCTGCAATGAAAATCAGAAATGCACTATGTGTGCCAAAATATTCCAGCAACTTTTCAGCACATTGTCAAATTTACAAGCCAAACAGAAAGATACTGTTCAGTATTTACGTTATCGATAAGGATGTCTCAGGAATTAGATGTTTTCAATAGGAAAAATAAACGATAGTGAGGTACGACTGTCAATTGAAAACAACAAGTAATCCAAGTCAAATATAAATGTGAAATAATTAACTACATGTACATGCACGCCTATAGAAAATTCATTGTCGCCAAATCTCATCATACTGTTGTGTGATCTAATGAAACAGCCACAAGGACAGCCAAAAGGATAAGGAATAAAAATGTCAATCACAAGAAAAACATTAACAAGGTGATATGCAATAGGTATAATCAGTGAAAACTTTCTTCATGGTATACACGTATTTTTGCATCAGGGCTTTATTCCTGAATAATGTATTTACTCTAGGAATGAAAAAGGTGCTTAGAAGAATTCAAAACAGTACAGTGGAACCCCTTTTGCGAGGACCCTCGATTGCAAGGACACCATGCCATCCCCGGACATTTTAACTCAAAATTTCACATAATCTAATGTAATTCACGGACACCATGCCATATGCGGTCCCCAGACACCTAATTTAGTCCAATTGACAGACATACACCCCTAAATATTGCCAAATGTTTTTACATTTGGATATGATTCCACGCCATCTCTGGAGTCTATGCCAATAATTATGCCTCACATACAGCATGCATAAGTCCAATAAAATGCCATGTATGTATACATGTTCACATACAGATATTGTTTTTATGTTATTTCTATTTGTCATTTCTGACAAATACTATTGAGGCATATTAGGAGTGGCATTCTCCATTGACATGGTGTTATGACGACACTATTCTCAAACCCCTATTGCAAGGACACCATGCCATTCACGGACATTTAAGCCCAAAATCCAAAGTGTCCTTGCAAAAGAGGTTCGACTGTATACTATCGGGAATGTGATGCACAACATGTTTGGCGATGTGTCCATCTTTCGAGGGTGAAAATATTATGGTACATGAAACAGTATTTACAAAAGTTTTACGGGTGATGTGCCATAGTTCACGTTAAAATATACATTTAGTGCAAGAGTGAGTAAGTGCCTCTTGGCATCCTACAAGTTAAATACCATATTGTGAAAATGTTTTATCTTGTCTCACAAGTCCCGTTTCTAGATAAGGTAGGTTGTCAAAATCTAATGAATTCAAGGTTCTCATCTTGGACAAGGGATTTGCAGCAGCTAAACAAAACAATATTAGCAACATAATGCCGATACTGAATACGAAACGTAGTTTTGAAAATAACAAATATTAGCAAATTTATGTAATATACGTGGCAAAATGTAATTTTGCTATTACTTGTTGTAACCTAGTTGTTACTTGTTAGTTGTGTCGTAAAACAAAAGTCAAGCAAAGACATACTGAAACATAAATAACTTCAGGTAATCTATTAAAACATGAGTACACACAGTTATTTATAAATTACGAATTTCTACATTTACCACCAATCTGATTTCTCATACCTTTAGGGTCATCTGCAGATGTTGGTGACGGTGGTCCCTCTCCCTCCATTTCTTGCACAGTCATCTGTTCGGCCTCTTCACACATAGCCATATCCTGCACGCACAACATCAAACCACCTGTAACAAAAGAAAATAAATTGATATTGACATTACTTGGTTAAAGACGTAAATATAGTACATTCTACAGATGCACGTACTTTTTACATTTTCATGTTCCTTAGTTAACAATTGTCTCTAAAAACGTTAAATCAGGAGTATACAATTATTGGCCCAAAATGTAACTTGAAACTCAACATTTAGTCTTTATCAGCGAACTTACCAAGTAACATTTGTGTGTTGTTGGTATCGTTTTCAATGGTCAGTGCTCTGATCAATAAGTACACGAGTTGTGATTTGTACTGCAGGTAGGTAGTCGGTGGATCTCCTGATGCTCCAAGTATATCTGAAATGAACACAGTAACTCAGTGTGATATAACTATTGCAGCAGTATTGAAATGAAGATAGTGTAGTGAATCTCAACATACATGTAAATAGGTAAATTTGTGGGCATCAGCCATAATGAAAATAGGATAATGGGTTTTGTTAGCCGTGCATGTTATGTTATACTCAAGTTACTTTACATCCTTTGTTTTATCCTTCCTAACGACTTTTTAGGTAGCTAGAAAACATACGGTTGATGGTAAGTGTCTTAAAATGAAGAGGCAGACACAACATGGACAGCAAAATGTGTATTGCTGCTCTTCGCAATTCTACTGTTGGAACTGCATCATAACACCTAGAAACAAAGCATTCAATCGTTCAATATGACAATTATTATCGTCCATTTTTTGACTGTGCCAATTAAATGGGTTTAAAGTGAAACCTGTATTTTACAACAGCTGAGTTTTAAGACCATCTGTCGGAAACTTTTCACTGAAGGGCATCATTTATCCAAAATAACTGACTAACAGCTGTGTATTGTATTCAAACTGAAAACTTACTTGATCTTTGGTGTAGATTCACTAAGAATAGCATTTATGGCTTTGAAGACTCTAGGAAGTAGTACCATGACTCCATCAAGGTCAACCCTAAGCAGATCACTAGAGTTGAGAATGATATTTGCCATAACTTGTCCGCTAATATCCTGTAACAAAAAAAAAACGGTGATGAAGTTAAATTTTTCTACATGGTCACATCACACTTTACTGTATTATGTCAAATATTTTGCAGGAGATCCAAACTGTACTGGTGAGAATTCTTACCATATTGATTTCCAATCCATAATAGAGAACCAGATAAAATCTAGACAAGTACACGGGCAGAATCTCTTCATCTGTCTTGTGTGAACACAGTATGCGACACAGAGTTCCACAGGCTTCAGCTCTTCCTGCTTCGTAGTCAGGAACGCTGGTGCCCTCTTCATTGCTGCTGACATCTGGCGAGGAATGATGAGTAAGTCGTGTGGGGTCATGCTCCCAGAAGGAGGCGGTACGGCTGCGGGTCAGGCCTGTAGCCGTCACAATGTAGCACACACCATGTGACAGAGAAATATAGTGCAAAACGTGCAATGAAAACCAAGCAAAACAAGCAGAACTTTTATCAACTATAAATTACAGAGGTGGAACCAGTTAGTGAGTCGGCGTTAAGAAATTAATGCATTGTCGAATCAAAACATAAACGCAACTTTCAAGTATTATTACCAAAAGCAATTCGTTATTTACACACTAATTCCACCACTGGCATTTTACAATCAACAACTACAAACGTTATCTTACCGTTCATTTTAAAGATATTTGAGTTTTTAACTGTAAACTTCATTGAATACCGATTTAAATAATACATCTAAGAAGCAAAAGCTTATCCACATGACCATTTTTAAGTAATAACGCGAGTACAATATGGTGAAAGAAAGTGGCCCTCATATAAGCATATCTATTTGTATTACATCTAGAGTATATATATTGCTACTGAAAAATCGTGGTGAACAGGAAAACTTGTTACGAATGGCCTGATAGTATTAGTAACACTAATGTAACTTATCAATCAAATCTTATGCTGTTAATTCACTTTACATAACTATCAAACAATTGGTTGGGAAGCCAAACATTTATTGATGCAATTAATGTGAAATGTCAAAACTGAAATATTCATCAGCAGTAAGCCACCAATTAAAGATTTATGACACCAGTGGCCCAAACGAATTATAGGCCTGTATGCATCAATGATTTAGGGTACACTCCTACAATGGCAGATCATTCACATTTCCACATTTTTTTCGGAAGTTATACGAATTTAAAGAACCAAATAAATTCAATTGCATGCTCTGTATAGCAAAAAAAATCTTCTCGATCTGCCATTGATTAACCAGAATTGCAGAAAAGCCTTTAAATCAAATCTGAATGGTGAAAGCGATCTAACTATATGAATTTTCAGAGGGTACACTTAAATTGTAAAGCAAGCAAACAACAGTCTCTCTGTTCATACCAATAAACCACGTTAATGTTAACAGTAAACACATCGAAACGCACCACTTCAAATAACAATTACAGCTTCAATTTAGTGCACCTATTTAGACTTGGTAAATTTTAGAACAAAAATAGGTCCAGATGGACCTGAGCTCATTTGGCATTATCATAGAACTAAGACAATATAGGTTACAAAATCACATGAATACAAATGAAGTGTCTAATATCAAATCCCAAATAAGTGACCTATGAAAAACTTAAATATGCCTGCCAAACTGCAAATATAGGTGGCATCAATATAGTTTTTACTAGAAATAAAGAGGATGTATAGATGCATAGAGCTGCCAAATATGAAGTTTGTATCATCAACTGCATGTCCAGGAGAAAGGTTCAAAGAAAAAAACAAATATTGCCACCAATTTGAGAATAATGGTCAGAGCAGCATAATTTTTGCTAGGCTTCGAGATAGGACATAGGTGCAAATATGTATAAGCTATGAAGTCTCTATGATCAATAGTGTGCTCAGGGTGACTGTGCACAGACGGTGACGATGACGACGACAGACAACGGACACTTCATGATTCTGTAGGCTCTTTGGCATATATGCCAAATGAGCCAAAAAGCATATTGTAGGAAATAATTTATACATTTTAAACAGGTTTTGGTAAGGTTAACACTTTGTATACACGATATGAATTGTTCCATCGTTATAACACGGTTACTAAAGACAGCAGCAATATTACAAAATTAACTGTATGTACATTTTGCAAAATAATTAAGAACCTATATTTTGCACGAAGAGCAGTTAGCTCATCATGTTACCCACCTGTCGTCTCACTGCCGTGGACTTTGACACCAACCAGTGCAGCTTCCACCAGCCAAGCCCCGTACAGGTGAAGAACACTGTTCACACTTGGTCTTGAAGCTGCTAGCGGTGGCCTGGTCTCCAAGCTGATGAAGTGACCAGGACTATTCGATGGTGTTGTACCAGCACTACTTGGCTGTCCTTTGGGAGTGGATACACCTCCTTTAGTAGAACCTGAAACGTATGTAATTTCCATACGATTATTTCTAATTCCAACTGAATCGATTATCTGCGTGATCAAATCACAAAGTTTTAATGTAAAGCATTATTACCTTTAGAACTCAGTTGACTCCCACCAATACTAAATGACTTAGATTTACGCTGCTGAGGAGGTGTGTTACTGCTTTCAAGTGTTGCAGTAGACAATGATCTAATAGATGAACCAAGCATTGATTCCATGTCAGGTTGTGGGGTACTTATACCTGCAGTGCACCAGAAACCAGTAGAAGAATTACTGAATGAAAAGGTTTCCCACCCTTTCCAGAGATTCATGCTTAAGATACATTTTTATTTAATATTTCTCACTAAAACTTTATCACGGCATTGCTGTAATAAATGAACACTCCGGTCTTTGCCTACGTATATTCAACATTACAAACACCGAGTGCCTTGTAAATACTACATGAAAATCATGACAAGCTGAATTGTGAATATTCGTCTCAACCCCCATCCTCCAACCCATCCAATTTGGACATAGTTTTTATCAATGGGTTGGCCACATAAATATCATAATAATAGCAATACCATGTGAAACTTTTCTTACCCAGAAAGGCATCAACTAAAACGGATATTCCTCTCATTGCTTTGAAGAAGATGCTAGGTAAAGCCTTCAAACATTCATGTTGGTGTGGATCTATCACCGATTCACTAGTTAGCGCCATATGAAGAAACTTGGGTGTATTGCTGATGACCTACGGATAGAATTTTTGCCAGTGTCTTTATTTAGTATTCCATCGATGAGATTCTGGTTCTATCTGCTATACCGATTAGTTATTATTCACCAGCAGGGGCGAATGACTGAACTACCAATTGCAATATTACTACATGTACTTCAAAAACGTTTAAGTTAAACTTGCCCAACTTGTTTTTTTTTACCTCAGGTCTACTGAGATCAACCGGATTGCTCAGTATGTGCAGAAATCTGAACCAGCACTGTGCTGTACAATCCGCTTCCATATCCTCTGGAATCAGGGGATGTTCTTCATAAACTGCAACGGTATGCTTTATTGTTACAACATTATATGTAAACTTAACTGCCTTAATCTTGATAATTCCTTTCTGCAAAGAGGCCATCACAGTAACATCGATAACCTTGCTCTTTGACATATGATTTGAAGTAACTTACTTGCATGCAACTCCGGATAATCAGGTCCATACATTATCTTCAATAATTTAGCAGACAGTGCCACGTTGACTCTGTACCATTGTATTACTAAGGCCTCGTGATGCCTCCAGTTAGCACACATATCACGGAAAGTTTTCCAAAGAGGAGGAGATGGAAATGACTTGGTGCATGCCAGTAACCATATCTCAAATAATACGCTAAGTACTCGACCACACAGTTGATCGCCAATGCCATCTGAAAATGTGGTTAAACTCTGAATATCCTTCAAATATATATTCAGCACTACTTATATTCTGCACAATCATGACACCACATGTACATTAATACATGTACATATTGATATGCTGTAAATTTTGTGTCATGATAGTTTAATTGAAAGAAAAAATATCACAAGTAAGGTAGCTCACCAGACTGAATTGGCGGTGCTAAAAGTGTATCGTTTATACTCAGGAGAAATTTGAGTAATGCCGCCCATGTCTCTTTGCTTAAGATCACAGACTCCGATGCTGCAGACTGAACCGTTCTCAGCACTCTGTGGCACAATAAAGCTTGCCTTTTCACTAAATCTACACCTAATAAATAAAAAACATGCATGTGAGACGTATAATGCCTACCACATGGATACTAGATACCAGTAACATTTAATCTCTACTCTAATGTAAGCGTTGAAATTGTTTAGAATGAAAATAAAGTCATTGCTTGATATTTACACAATTAAGGATAATCACAAAAAAAAAATTATGAAAATAGGTCAAGGTTATCGTGAGAGCATTAAGTCAAGGAACATTGAATATTTCAATGAATGAAAATCTGATACTAGCAGTGGCGGATCCAGGATTTCTCGTAGGGGGGGGGCGCCAACCTTGGGGCGGCCCAATTTTTACCCGATTTTAGTGCAAAAATCCCCAAAAACTGCATGA
>JBCAUI010503572.1:0-13126 GCA_038406195.1 Haplosyllis anthogorgicola | reverse complement strand
GGACAGTGAGATACTGTCGAAAAGTACTTACTTCACGCAAGTAATACATTATCGGATTGACATGAATTCTTCCACAAGCACAACCAATACGTCCGAGAGGAATCTTATTAAATTACTGTTAATACTGTCAACACCGCGAGACTGAAATGAACATAATCATAGCAAAACGGTTAAAACTATTTTCGTAACCATGGAAACACAATCTGTATCACATGTAAGGGTCCCCTGGTTACTCACCTGTATGTATCAATGCGTGCTGCTGTTTTGCGGTGAGAGTGCCTCCAGTGCACGCGGAGTGATATCCTCGTCCGGTACTGGACACCGCACACGTCGCACACGTAGCACTTTTTGCTCGCGATGAACGCCGTGACGCGACCTTTGATCTCCTTGCTGCGTCTCATCGCTGACGTCATAAACGGCTGCAAGAAATCATCAAGAACTTGTTCATTTATTTATTTTTGGTTTTTTTACAGACCAAAGTTCATTTTTGGGGCCCCTGGTACCCCTCTTTTGGGTGACTCTATCCATGGGTTCCAAAGCCCGGGTGGATCTGTCGTTGGCATGGTTACTCATTTGCACGCTAAATCAGCAATAACTTAATCGGTAAAATTGACTAATCTAGGGGGCACAGAATCTGTAACCACCAACGTCCAGAATTTCTTTCTTCCTGCAATTTTACTGAATTTTTTGGCAAAGAAAAAAAGGTTGGCATCTGCATCTGCTTCCCACACCACTGCACTGTGAAATTTGACTACATACAAGCAGCACATTTTCAGCATAAACACTTACGCTGGTAATGCATAAAAAGGCATAAAAACACATAAAATGTGGTAGATTAAGCTACTTTTTTTTAAACATTGAACAGTGGCACTTGCATTAGTGATACAAGCATCTATGGTTATGAAACGGACCGTACACTGTACAAGATTCGGAAAGTAATGCACATGGCTTAAACAGCAATTTTCCCCTAATTTATTATCTTTATAAATGATGTACATTTGAAACAAACCTCAGATTTTTCCGCCTCTGTCTGCTTTTCCCCTGGTGACTTAGTACGTGGTGGTTGTGACGTAACATCCGGTCGCTGCTGATTGGCTAGTGTCCCTAGTAACGAGGCTGAGGTGAGTGCAGGTAGCGTTGCTAGGGGGATGTGTTGTAGCGCGGTGAGTAGAGGTGAGATCAGGCGGCCTCCCTCCGAGTCGAGTTTCATCGAGTCGGGAACGATCAGACCTTCAGGCGACACCAGAGGGAGCGGCAGAGGGAGCGGCAGAGGCAGCATTCCGTGTGCTGTGACTACAATAAAATGAGGTAAAATTTTAGAACTTTCGGCACCATTGTCGCTCCTACAGCAAATCTCTTCTTGAGCAGCACCTTAACTTGTTACAACTAGAATGTCTTAAAAGGCAGGATATCAACCATGACAAGTCCATCTGGTGATTTACTCCTCCATTGTCGCAGCTTCTCTTGCCAGCATGCATCTCATCCAACCGTGGTGTGCGCAATACCTTGAGATGACGAAAACTGATGCATTCTCTATCCCACATCAGGCATCTTCACTCAAATCTGGTCTTTCAACATTTATTGGTGCCAATTTTACACCTTGGAACTCAATCCTAAACTCGAAAGACGTCGCTTACCAATATCAGTCACGTTGTAAAGAACCTTCATACCTTGATCGAGAGAAGGGAAGCCCATGGCCTGCAACCCAAGATGTTCTAGTGAAGATGTCACAGTGGGTGGTTCTATGACGTGACCGGACGATGATGATGACGTCACGTCTGCCTGCGCGGTGGTGGGAGGAGGAAGAGGCGCTGACGGGGGTTTGCCTTTGCGCGACACATCCTTCAGACTGAGTTGCCCCGTTCTGGCGAGACGTGCCTCATGCCGCGCCTCGTGCCGGCTCAGATCAAAGGGGCGCTCGAACGCCTTCCCACAATATCTACAACATTTAAAGTTGTCTATTCTTAGACACAGCTTCTCTGCTTGTTGACCGAGATTATAATCTTGATAAACTACCACAGTTACCAACGGTTCAGTCATCAATTGCGGTTTACAACCTTTAATTCAAACCCGATGCCTCACCCGATCTTGGTATGGTCGGTCACCTGGCGGTGTACTCATACCTGCCTTGTCAATATTCACTGGTACCAATTTCACACCTTGCTGTGGTAAAGCTGTAAATTACTAAACTTTTTCCAACAGGTCTTACTGTCAGCACCGAGGGATTAAACTTGGATTTACCTACTTTCAAGGATTTCTCGCTTTTCTTTCAGTTACCTTTCAGCTGCCTTTCTGGATTCTTTTTAAACGAGTAGGCAACTAATTGCTTATTGTCTTTCGAATGTGTCACAAGTCACAACAACGTTTCTAGCGTCATGTGGTAACTTGGTAATGCTGTATTTTATGACGTCATTATGTGCCGCCATCTTAGATGAAACAGAAGTTTATTTTTTAGGCTGAAGACTAGTCTTTGCGAATTTGATTCGAAAGACAAAAATTGTTTCCGGCCATGGTTCTCTGTATTTTGTTCTGTGTGTATCTGTGCTCGCGCATGCACGTGTACGAGAGTCGTAGATACGTACTTGCATATTTTCTTGGCCTCGCTGTGCGCCTTGTAGTGCTTCTGCAGCTGAACTCGGTCACGTGTTCCGTACGAACAGTAGCGACATCTACAACACAGATTTCTATAAATGTTTGTCGCATATGAAGTTTGCGTAAAATACCAAGATCAGTTTATTATCTCTTTTTTTGTTACGGTTTGCATGGATGCTACGTACAATAAAGGGAAACTTTACTTTACTATGGGTTCAAGAACATACATTATGACATTACGAATCTGTGCGACAGAAAACTTTATTTTCTAATGCGGGGAATGTTTAAGCAATCTATGGAGGTGCAGTAGCAGCACGAATACGTCCTAATGCGTTGCGACATAAAGCGTTTAATGCATTTATCTACATCAGTGGCGAATCCAGCGTAAGGTGGGCTGGTGGGTATTGTGCTTTGGAATTTTGGGGAGAAGTCACGAAAATGTTATTTCCAGTTTAGCCACATTATTTAAGAAGCAATAGCATAGCATTTTTTTTTTTCATTTTCGTGTTCGAAGCAAGGTGGTAGAAGGAGAATTTTGTCACGGACTGTGGCCTCTGGTTCCTTTTATGGGGGCCACTGGTACCTTTTGTTTCGGACTTGGAATGACTCTACTCCAGGGTTGCAGAGCCAGGGTAAACCTGCGCTTGAGTGTTACTCACTTGCACGCTATGATCTATACAGTCATTCCACACAAGTGCGTGAGTAAGCAGGTGACAGGAGGAACTTAGAAATCCTGGATCCGCCACTGTTCAATTAAGTTTTAAAAAATATTAAAAATATTTGTTGTTATAAAGGGATTAATTAATAAGAAAACAATAAAAAGAAAGAAGCTATCATGCTGGACGCAACTTACTGAACAAAAACTGACCGGACAGACGGGATGTGGGGGCCCGCCTTGAGGGCGTAGCGCACCAAGCGCTCCTCTATCAACTCCCACTCATTCTCGCTAAATCCCGTGCAGATCTCGCACATCTCGGCGCGACAGCACGTGCGGCACCTCGGGCACAGTTCGTGCGGGTCCCAGTTTGTAAAAGGCTTAATTCGGTTGCACTTAGTACAGATTTTGAAGTTGCGTGGCTTTCTAATGGGTAATGTCGGGTCACGTGGTTTGTGAGGTCCCCGCTTGCCTCTGCAACACAAAATAAGACAAGCAATTTATTAGATTTTATGTGTCTGTGGCTTGTACTTCTGAGAAATGGCAGAAAAGGGGGGGGGAAGGACCATGGACCTGGAGTTTTTTCATTTGATTTGAGAATGTGGCCCTTTGGTTGTCCTCATGAAATTAAGTGGGGGCAAATGTCTCCATTTTTCGAAAATTCCTGATGTGGGTGGTGGGTTTGTGGAGGACCACGGACCTGGGCTTCCTTCATTTGAAAAGATGAATATGGCCCTTTTGTTGTACTCAACAATATATAATGGGCGCAACTGTCTTTGGTGATTCCTGAGGGGTGGCGGGGTTGTGGTGGACCATGGACCACGCAATGGTTCATTTGATGTGATGGGTGTGGCCCTTTAGTTGTTCTCAATCACATTTATTGGGCACAACTGTGTTTCTCAAATTTTGGTGACCCCCATGGTGGTAGTACCCAAGGCAACTCTGACAGTTCCATGTAATGGGCATGGAGCGAAGGGCGTCTAATCTGGTAAGATCTAAACTAATGTAGCCTTGCCTTGCTCAACATTGGTCTTGACTAAAGACAGTATGTATTTCTATCCTTAGTTTACTTGCCTTCTTGTGCTAAGTGCAACTGTTTGCGATGCCCCGTCGATGCCAATCAAAATCTACGTGACTCCTTCAATTTAGTTTATTAGGTGTTACTGTTAATAATTTATCAAAAATGCAGGGTAAGGCAGCTTGTTGTTTGGGGGAATGGTCAATGTGCAAGTTCCATGCGCTGTTAATTTGTAACGAAAAATAAAATTGATGAAATGCGAACAAAGCCGTTTAAGCAGAAAGCAATACATCCTTGGTAAAAGCTAGTATCGTATTCACTCAGTTTGACGCACGCGCACAAATGCCCTGCTTTGCTTGTGTTTCTATTATTTGAGACTTTATGGTTAACCCATTAGGTTTACAAGGAACTTTCTATGTCGCATTCACTTCTCTGGGAACAGTGCGCAGCTACTTCCACAGCCACTGGTACCCCTGAGTCTGAGACTTGAGATGACTCTGCCACTCGTTCCAAGGCCTTCGTTTTTACGAATCATTCTGGCATGCCAGCCCCATTATTCACATACTTATTCAATCACTGCTGTGTAGGTACTAGTGGGGCACAAACCACCAGCCTAGTGTTTATTTTCTGGGCGTTTACAGCAGTTACGTACAATTGTATCATTGAATTGAATTCATTTACTTGTGTAGGAGGTACACATTTCGGCAAAGCAACCACGTTTTGCGCATGTGCGTCAAGCGAGATATTTTTACACTCTGAAATGTAGAAGCAATAGTAACAGTGTTCACACCTGTACCTCATGTAACTAGCATTCTTGCGCGGTGAGATGTTGGTGGTGGGGTCTCCTATGGGCGGTAGCTCTGGCGGTGCGAGGGGCGCCATGTCGTCTGGTGGCGCTGCTGCCGTACTGGTGCTTGTCTCACGTATCACGTCTGCTTGTGGGTACCCGACTGTGTGTGTAACAGTAAAGTGTAGAATTAAGCACGCAAACTAGGTTTTTCTTAATTCATACCTAGCCTCGTTTGTCTAATTTGATAGGATAAAAATGTGCCAAAATATACCAATTGTTTATGTGACATTGTGTTCAGTGCATGTACATCTAATCATTTCTGGTAAAACTACCATATTACACTGTTTGAATGTACTGAATCCATGTATTATTGCCCTAATTAGCACATTTCAATTCTAATTAGACAGATTAGACAAATTAGACAAAATAAGGTTATGTACGAAATAAGAAAAACCCCTACTGGCGCCACACCAGTACTCCTGCCTTAGCGTGCGACTGCCTGCAGCCTTCCCGCTTAACACCCTCTCCTTTAGTTCAAGTTGTACCTCCATCGAGACTAGATGTATTTTTCCGACTATGGAATAGTTTAAACTCAATATTCAAGACTTGTGTTGTAGTCTTTTACCAACGTGTAGACCTATGATAACAAGAACATAACTTTGCAGCATTTTGCTGCTTTTGTAGCCCTTGAGCTCGTTTTGTCCTTGGAAATTGGTGCATTGTAAACTAACAATGCTTTTGTTAGAACAAGAAATTTCCATTAAACCAAGTCAAAGTTAATGGGAGAAATATTAAACATTGGGTACATTTGACCTAGTGTTTTGATTGAAAAAGTAGCCTTGCATTTATCCTAGGCGTTAAACTTTAGACACAAATTTCCTATGTTGATGATTTATTGCTCACTGGAGACCGGGCCCTTTATCAATTAAAGTCGAATTTAATTTTAGACTAGAATCCCGAACACGTCAGTTGCTAGCAAAAGAAATGTGCAACAGCAAAAAAGATGCGAAAGAGAGTTTTTACTGGTTGTATTGTTCAGTATGAAGAGGCAGCATGATAGAAATTGATAACATTCTTTACGACCATAACCGTCCCGCAGTGGCTGATTAATATCCTTATATAAGGGCTAGGACGAAGTCTGGACGAGTGAATTGTCGACCCTTCGGAAATTACTAGTCGACTAGTCTATTTCCCTGTTTGGTAAATGGCCAAAGAAATCACCAGTTGCATGAATTGGTAACATGTTGACCCAATAGAGGATGTTATTGCAATTTCAAAGTTCTTGGTAACTTGGTTTCATAAATCTGTTTTCGTGTATCTTTTACCTAAACAAACAGTATAAAGGGAAACAGCAAAATTGTTGAGATTTGTCTATGTTGTGCACAGTTTCTGTCTACCTTACATCAAATAATTAAGGATATTTTCATTGTGTACTACTAGTCCACTAGTCTTGACTAGTAAGGAACTTGGCTAGTAAACTTTCTAGATGTCGCAGTCCTAACATGTGTGCTGTTGTGAGTAGGGTTCAGATGGCTAGTTAATTTATGAGTCGGCTAGTCGAGAGCAGATTTTACATGACTAGTTGACTAGTCGCACAATATATTCTAACTTTATTACATGCATGTATAATGTATCGAAACATACATCAGATAAAGGTTTCGTTTGGAATTTTAACATGATATTAATCACAAAAGTTTATTGTTATATCACCCATAGATGATGTATTTTTGTCCGTTATCAGAAAAGTCATTCTTAACTTTCACCAGAAATATAATTAGTGTTATGGGACAATAACATTTCAGAATAGCCGACTGAATACAAATACTAGTCGGCAATATCCAACCATCGACTAGTTGTGCCGGTCCTATTGTAAGTGATATGTAGGAGTGCAGTAGATGTGAGTGTTCATTATGAGCTGTTTTTTTGTGAGTTATTACCTAATTTAGTTGATATGCTAGGGAAAACTATGTCAATAATGACAAACGTGCATTACGCTTTTTTATGGCATGGAGTGATGAGATTATGAATTAAACGTCAATCCTACAGAGTCTCCAAGGTATAAAGCTTAAATCTGTCCGCCATTAGGGATGTACCTTGAAGAGGTCATATCGGTACAGACACTGTAATGTACAAGACAGACAGACAGACAAACAGAGATAGATAGATAGATAGATAGATAGATAGATAGATGGGAAGTCTGTAAGAATACATGGAAACGTTAGAGACAGTAGATTCCTCTCGGAGGCTGTTCAGTTGGTAAATGAAGAATTCATCTCAATTCGAGATGCAATGCAGTACTCGAAAATAGACTCGAAAAGTACTTTCTTGATAAAGAAATTGCATATCGGATTGAGATGAAATCTTCATTTACTTACATGCAAACGTGTTTCTGTTTCTTTCTTTTTTTGCAATTACCCTTTTCTAACGTGTCCGAAGACAATAAAATATTTTACATCCTATGTATGTGTAGATTTTCAAAACTTGTCACGTTTATGAAAAAGTCAATGGTTTAGAAAATGTACATATCAACAGCTAACAACTGACTTTTATTTCTCTTTTAATGAAACTAAAGGCTCTAATCGTGCCTGGTTCACAATATATTTGTTGAAATAATATTTCAGTTGGATATCGTAACAACTTACTCCTATATACTCCTATATTCTCTCTGATCGTATCTTACAACAGGATATTACGGTCCGTCACCGGTTTGTGGCTTTTTGTTTAGACTCTCAGCAACCCGAGGTCTCAGACAGACGTCCATAAATTATAAAGCAATGCGTTTCATTTGGCTAGGCATGCTTTTTACAAAAGATACTTTGTTTCAACAAATCCAACAAAGTCTATTTCCAGGCTTTTACATGAGTACTTTACTGTTTCCACATAGAGAAATATAAATTCTGGATAGCCCAATCCTGTACCGTTTAAGCACAAATGAAGTGTATAAAAAGATAAGTAAGTCTCATATGCTGACTGTCAGTGCACAGGTCAATCAGAGGTCAATTAAAGGTCAATCACTGAGCTCAATTCTCAATGTACGTGAGAGATGCAGTAGCAAAGGGTGTGCAGATTTAAAACGGCATCAATTACCTGATTGCAAACAGTCGGCAAGTGAAGAAAGAGTTCATGTAATCAGCAGTCAATAAGTTAAATCAGTGAAGACGGCACTATTTCTGCATAAAATACAAACTCAGCAGTTTTAGACGTGCGAGCTATCAAGATATAAAACGACATTACTAACCTGACTTACAGTCAGCAATGGAAGTGATTCAGAAATTGCCCACACTTGAACAGAAGTTACTGATAACTGTTCAGACAGAAATAATTTTTGTGCTTTTGGCTTCTAGAAATGTTATCTCGAATTGTAGACGGACAACTGTCAGAACTGAAAAGTAATAGAAATATTTAATATTCCAGTTACATTTACTGTAAACAATGCCATATATGAAGAAGAAAAATATAGAAGTAATTAAGAACTATGTTGAGTATAATAAAACATAAGGATTATTGGATAAACAATTGTGTATTGCTGTTTCAGACTTGGTATAAATTTTCATGAAAATTCTCACGCCATTTTATCAGAAACAATGTATTAGTGGCATTTTTCTTTGAGTCAAAGAGAATAGATTTCATATTAAAATCCCTTAAGTGAAATAAACAAATGTACAAATGTTATAATTGTCAGTGCAACGTTTACATAGGTCTCAGTGCATAGGTTTTAGCAACTAATCAAATCGGTCATTTCTGCAGGTATCACCTTCTATTTTTGTCTATGTAAAAAGTGCATAATTAGGTAATTTTATATCCACAGCTATTTGCGTCCAAAAATCGAACTTTTTATACCTGATTTTCAATTTCCCAGGAAACATCATTTGCTGCGACGAACATTGCAATTCAACCATTACAAAATGTCATTACGGGTCCTTTAAACGAACTTTATTCTGATACCACAGGAAATTATTCTCTTCACGAAACCATGGAAATAAATCTACAGCAGCAAAATTCTTTGCAACAATGTGCTGCACATTTTACATCAAAGTGTCACAGCCATTAGCCCATTAGCACTGAAGCAGTCGCCACGAAAACTGGAGGATAGGGAACTGAATGATCCAGGATTTCCCGTACGGGGGAGGGGGAGGGGACGCCCGCCCGTGGGGGGCGGGGCGCCAACCCAATTTTCGCCCAAAAATCAAGAAAAACTGCATGAAAATAAGGAACATTTTGGCCGTGGGGGGGGGGGCACCTCCTGCGTCCCCCCTAGATCCGCCAATGCCGAGTAATTTAAAAGGATAAAGGGTAATCAGTAAAAATCATAAAATCAACTAGAATGTATGATTTTACCAATTACCAATTACAAAAACAACAGCAGCTCGGTTCTTATTACTCAACAGAAGTTCCCAATAGCAATTTATTCTTGTAATTACTTTTTTTTCTCTACTATCCGTTATTGTTAAAAAGGTTACATTATTACACAGATGATGAATTCTAGGCATACACAAAATAGATAAAAAATAAAATAATAATTCCTTGTGTATACCAGTCGTGTACATATTTTCTTGTTATTAACTAATTTATCAATTAAGTCATATTAAATTAATTAGCATAAATTATCACTTCATTTAACAATTAAACAAATTTATCAATGTAACGCATAGTTGTCGAAAACACACATTTAATAACATCTGAGCATTCCCACTGTTGTCAATGTTGTTTTTGGATCGTATTTGCCCATGAAATCCCTATCACCGTCTAGTTTGGACCCAAAACCCAGTGAGTAATCTCCTGTGATTTCCATCCTCAGCCTCACCCATATTTATATCACTTGCACACATACATATTTTATAAACTCGTAGAACTTATGTACAGAATCATGCTTAACTGTCCTCTCTGCGAAAAGTGTAACATTAAGGAATTTCTTACAATTTGTCATATCTTGCACATATACCACGCACCTTGTTCCATGCCGTATTTCAACAAGATCGGTGTTCATTGGTTGATTTCAAGTCTTATATTACCCTGTTGACATGTTTGTGTGCAAACAAAATTTGAGTTATTCAGTTATGAGTTATTTGCAAATATATTCTAATAAAAACATAAATTTAAAAGATAACATGTCATTAATTTATTAGAGCCAAAACAAAAGATTATAACAATTTAAACTTTAAGTCTTACATTTACTGAAAATTCCATTTATCATAAATACAAAACTAATTTGCATTTTATTTGAATACCTATTTAATAAGTAAATAAATAAATCGACATGGTTATATCTTGTTTTGACCTGACTTAGCTATTGTAAATACTTGTGTCCAAGTGAAATTTTTAAACAAGGAAATGCAGAAACAGGTGAAGTCTGCAAGCACATGAGTATAGTTGAGTCACTGTTGTTGACATTGGCGACGAAAACGTCAATTGATCATCTTTGATATAAGGAGGCTTAACGGATTATTTTGTGCTGTTTTTATTTTTCTGTTTAAACTCTTAGTTAAATTTGCACAGTCAAAAATTTCGGAGACTGTTTCCTTTTCTGTACCAAATGAAGAGAAAATCATGTACCATCTATTATCTGTGTAGGGTATTGCTGTACCAAAGTGCAGATGATTTCTTCTATAAATTTCAAAAGGCAATATCTTTGCCATGTTTTGGAAAAATACTATCTCGCCGATTTCCTCATTTATTTCCATTCAATAGAATTTCCTAGAATTTTAACTTATTTCAGTTGAACTTTTTTGTGTTTTGACTTATCAAATTGTGGTAAATAAATGGTGCAATGGGACAACTAAAATTTTGTCTACATCGGCAAGATAGTATCTTTCCAAACGTGACAACGTTAATTAAAGCAAGATATTGTGTTGTTCTATTCCAATTTCAACGATAAAAAACAACACAGAATTCTCAAACGTCCCATTGCAAAGATGTTTATTTCAAACAAATCATTATTACTCACTGAGTAAAGCGCATTTCTTGATTTAGTTTGTTAGGGACTGTGTACACATCTTAGGCGCACATATTTTCAACATGGGTTTTTCCCAATTGAAACTGATGATGATGGGGGGGGGGGGATCTTGCACTTGCAAACTTTCAGCACTGCATCCAAGCCGACTTCTAGTTGAATACTGTAAGCCGTTGCATGTAATGCAACAGCTTAACAAACACGCCATGGACGGCAGTGATTTGTTTGGTAATGGTCCGAACAAACAAGTTCGTTCTCATGGGACATCAACATTTCTTAGATCATAAATGTTTCAGAGTGGCCTTAGTAAATAAGTTACTACAGAGGACAAGTTCACTTTCTTTCATTTCATAGTCTTTCACACAATTAAAAATTCATAGTGAAGAGCAATTCAAGAGCAATTTATTTGTGAAAGCGTAAACGAAATAGAACACTTCGCTGCATGTACATTTGATCCATGGTCAAATAATTATGGTCAATTTACGAATTAATTCAATTTCTAATCGTATGCATTAAAATAATTGCACATTTTCTCTTGTGAAGCGTCTTTGTTTATAACATGAAAAGGGTCCTGTATCAAATAAAATAATCTTAATCTTAACATCAACAAAAATGTGTATTTACGAGAACCACTGCACACAATGGAGCTGTCACGTCTGCAAGAAAGCAGATGAATCTTCTCTTTGAATCTAAGATACTTTGCATGATAATGTGGTATTTTAAGTTGATTACAGGTTTTAAAAGTGCGAACTAAAAGGACTGTTACCAATAATGTGTTGATAGAGTCTAACATGAAGATTTACGTTTGCTAACTGAGCCTTTAAGCTTTTGATATTGTTTTAAGAAGTTATGGGAGTGAATCCTGTCTCAGTCTACAATTCTTAGATATCTAAATATCTTAGATATCTAAATTACCCATACAAACAAACACCAACATCCATGCCACGTCCTAAAATCTCACTTTTACCCCACTACAAACCCTAAGTACTATAAACACTAAAGTGTCCTATATTTTTCACTTTCTTCTTATCTGCTGGCCCACCCTACTTTTCTGGTACAGATTGTTGACAGTGATGGGCAGCAGTTGTGTGCTACTGTAGCTAGTGTTGGATCCCATCACTCAATCTATCCCCAGATAAGAGCTGCTATAAAAGCCTCCTGCCTGCCAAAAGTGGGCAGACCAGGTTAGAGCACTGAGGGAGAGTTGGGTGCCCAGAGTGTTGGTCTTGGAAGTGTTAATCCCCTGTTGTGGGGATTGTGGAACTGTTGTGGACACCTTATACCAAGTAACAAGGTTTACCTATTACAAACTTATATAGAAGAACTTTTATCTTCATTTATTTTGTTTTTTTAAAGGAAGACTATTGTCTCCAACACTACTATTTACACAGAGGACTTTTGTTCTCTCCCTGGTAGCACTGTTCACTCCCAGGTATTTGTCACTGGATGTTTCTGGTTAAACTGCACTCCAATTGCCCAACAGTGTGATGTGCTGTCACATTTATATTGACACTATATAGCAAAGATATCTTTCAACTTGGAATTATACTTGTAATCATCAACATATGTAATAAAGAACTTGTATTCAGAAAACAGCATTTTGACTTTACACCACACCTACGTGCCTGGCAGTGACGCACATATTATTTCACAGGAAATACCGCGTCATATGAATTTATAAAAAATATGTGAGAACAATTGAAATTTAGCACGTCCAATTTAGAAATACTTGCAGCTTTGCAATTTAATAGCCTCTCATTCTGTGAGCTCATGCGATGTAAGGATGCTCGTTATTCTCAGTGTCTAAGAGGTTTGTGGCAGGCCTCTACTGCGTAATATGCTATTTCTTTCACTGCTTGTCCTTAGGGATGCATTCTAACAATGCCAAAGGAATTCAGTACTCAATATAAACGCCTTTACGTGGGGGAGGGGGATTGTGTTTCACTTCTTTTCTGTCGTTGTTTTTGCTATTGCTAAGAGTTATAACCGTTTATTTGTCTGTGATAGAGAGGATAGCTGGCACTCCAGCTACAAATCAACGTGAGGTTCCCCGCTAGGGGCGCCACTATATTTAATTTATGGATCTTATTAATGCTAATTACTTAGATAATGTTCTCATTC
>JBCAUI010503561.1:0-13127 GCA_038406195.1 Haplosyllis anthogorgicola | reverse complement strand
TATTTCATCATTTCAAAGTTTACAAAAATCATTTTTACTGTAACGTCAATAAATTCTTCAAAAATAAATGGCAAAAACATAATCTGATAGAATGGTTCGGTAATGCTTATGGTGCTTTCATGTATGTAGCGCCCCCTTCCCCCAGTGTGTTCCTTTATTTTTCATAGTTTCTTGTCTTGTTCTGTTAAATTAGTTTAATATTTGTTTAACGTTCGTCGGAACAGTCAAGTTAGAATTTAGTGGCACCCGCCTCTTCGTCTCTGTTATATTTAAATCTTAATCAAGAACGACATCGCAAACGCTGTGCTCATTTGTAAAATAATAATAATAATAATAATAATAATAATAATAATAATAATAATAATAATAATAATAATAATAATAAATGGTAGATATACAAAAATATTATATTGTTGTAGTTCCTTCCTAACTGGGTGAATTAAATAAATTAGGTGAATGAGGTGGACATCAAATTGGGAAGACCTCAGATGTAACGTCAACTGGTAGATAGTGAGCATGCTCTTCCAATGGATCATCCACATGAATACACGATATTAGGTTTGTTTGGTGTTATGTTATTAGTGATGCACAAGGTGGTTTTCCTATGAAGTCAAAACTGGGTGTATGGACCCCCTCCCCGCCCCCCGGTGCAGACAGGTCTATCTGCAGATGGACCCCCCCCACAGTGCAAAGTGCAGATGGATCCCCCCTTTTTCCTAATCTATCCCCCTACCAAGTTTGAGAACTCTATGACTACATTTTCTGGCTGAAAATCAAGAAAAACTATCATATCTTGGAAAATGCTAACCATAGAGACTTCTTACCACCACCATTGGATTCGGTATGCCTCAAAACTTATAGGCAGGGACTTTCAAGCCTTTTTGGGCACTTTTTCCCAGTCAAAATCAACATTTTCTGTTTTTAGGCAGTCTCAATTTTACACCCTGGCACATTTTCTTAACTTTGACAGGGAAAAAAGCATTAAAATGGCTTGGAAATCCTAGCATATAGGTTTTGGGGCATGCCAAATCTTTTGGTGGTGGTTTTGAGTCTCTATGATAAGTGGTTACTGAGATATCACAGTTTATGGGAAAAAGTGGTCCAAAACAGGGTAAAAATGCATTCTAATGATTTTTCACCAGAGAAACAGCCTTGATATTGCTAGAATCCATGTTTAAATGTATTTCGATGTGCTGATCACAATGGTGCAGGTTAAAAGTCTGTACTGTCAATAGTTTTTGAGATAGTTATCATTTCTCCCCTTAATATTGAGAATTTGATGAAACAGACAACAAATTTGGAACCCCCCTAAACCCCCCCTCCCTCTATACCTCCCAAAGGATTTGTTTGTTTGTTTTGTAATGCATTTTCAAAAAATATTTCTGCTGAATGTAAAAAAAATTCCACCACCATTAGATTTGGCATGCCCCAAAACCTGTATGTGGGGACTTTGAAGCCTTTACAGGCACTTTCCAAGTGAAAAGCGACATTTTATGTTTTTCTATCCCATAGTACTCAGTAGTTTTGAGTCTCTATAATAAGCAGTTTCCAAGATATCAAGGTTTTGGGGAACAGTGGTCCAAAATGGGAGAAAATGCATCATAGCAGAACATAACTAATAATACTGTAGTCGATATATGTGGACTGAAATTTGAAATGGAAAAAGCATACATTTCCTGTTAGGTATAAAAGTATTTTAGGGGGGTCTATATGCCTGCATTGGGTTGTGCCATCATCATGTGCAAGATCAAGCTGCCTTACCTGCCACCTTCCCTGAAGGGGGGGCAGGTCTGACTGCAGATAGGTCTATCTGCACACATTGGGCTATGCCAGCATCTGGTCCAAGGTCAAGCCACCTCACCAGCCACTTGCAAAGGATCATGGGAGAATTTATTTTTTCTTTTTATTATGGGATTTTGTTTGTTATTCCAAGCGTGATAGACATTTTATCCGGCCTACCTGGGTAATTCTCTCCTTTAACACATTCATCTGACAACTACTCCATTACTTGAAGCAGTACTTGTCTAAATTAACACCATCTATTTGAAAGCACAAATCCCAAAGCAACTGGGATTTTTTGCACAATTTATCTACCAACAAGTCAATTAATTCAATGTAATTCTCTAATACGTATATTCATCAATTAAAGCCAAAAAAAAAGCGAGACATCCAGCACTACAGAGATTGGGGAAAAATTCTTGGTTCGCATGCATTATTAACAATGTGATACACTTCATCACAACATTCTCAGACACCTTACTAAGGATTCAACTGGGACAGAGAATGATTGTGATTCGATCCGCCTATCTCATTTGTTTTTGTGAATACAGAGGTCCTGGATAACAACACTCATCCATTACCTAACCGAGATGATTCTTTATCAGTTCGGACATCGAGAGGCTACAATGTTACTCGACTGTTAGGCATGTTTTCCGTCGTGGTTCTCATAATTTGTGCATCTTCGCGATCAAATCTTTTCCCTTGTTTCTTCTGTTTAGTTGTTTCTTTGTATTTAATCTAATTATTTCTTTAAAATATCCTTTTAAAATACTAGAAAAGTCCCATTAATAGCAAAATGGAAGAAACCCACCCCTTGTTGTATCATCAATTTTCCATAAGGTTTTCCATCCTTGTAAATTGAACTGTACGCTAATCTATTAACATCGCGGCGATAAAACATAACTCAGATTGTTATATAGGAAGACATCAAAACCAAAATAACCAACAACAAAATGTATGTATCAATTTATTTAAATAACGTACCTGAAACATTGTTGCAACAATCCAATCGTTGATTAATCCTTCAGAGTGTATACCTCAGATAATATATCACTACATACAAAAAGGTGCCTTGCTAAAACTACTCAGGACCATACTGTTTATTGGTAATTAACTCCACTCATAAGGCTGCAGTCAAGGCACCAAGATAATGCAGTGAGGAATAGAACGTGCAGGACTTGTATGAAGGAGCTGCTTAGCTGTTCCCAAAGCAGCTAAACACAATTCTCAATAAAGCCTTTTTACATAGTTGATTGGCTCAATAGCGCTGTGTATGTAACCACCAAGGTCCCAATGTGATAATATTTACCTTGCTGTTTTCATTTTGGAATATTGGTTCAACTGGCTGATTCCCAAAAGTAATCAGTCTGGGACACAAAATCCCTCATAATTTATTTACCATTTAACAAAGTATTTAAAGTACAAATTTGTGTTACAAATATTGGATTAGTTTTAAAACTTCTGGTAATGCAACGAACAGCTGTTACAAAATGGTACACAGACAAATGCTTTATTGCACTACAGAGTATTTGTGTTTATTTCATTAGACAATGGACTTTTATTGCTGCAATGTGCTTCGTCCAATATTGGTATGTTGCTTCAGTGGGGATTGTATTGCCCGTATACAACACAGTTGGCTACACTTCGGAGGCTAATGTCTCTACTTTGTCAATTAATATGTGAATGGGCTTGTCAAAGGTATCTCTAAATCAGGCCAGCTGTCATTCTTGAAGATTCTTGGAATAATTCTTCACACAGCTTACCTCTTTCAAGTGCTAAAATGTAATAAGCTTGTCCTTCAATGGCACCATTACCAATTGCTTTTACAGTTTAAAGCTGTATTTAGGCTTAGCCAGCTGTTAATTTACTTGCTATGGTTTTATCTTGTACAGTTTGTGTCTAATTATCTTAACCACAGGCTTCTGAGGGACTCAAATGTACTTAATGATGGTACTTGGAATGAAAGTGCTCCATTTCTTGTACATCGATATTATTACCTTATTAACTATAACACATCATTATAAGCATCAAATGGATTGCTCAGGCAGTATGTTTCTCTGTAACCTAGCATCAAGCATTAAGCAAGCCCCTCTTTTGAAAATAATTCTTCCCATCAACCTTAATAATAACTTTTTGCTTCCTCTGTTGGTGAATAATTTTTCCATTTCAAACTACAAATTTCAGTGATCAACGGAACCAATTACCATAAAAGGGTTCCTGTTTTTTTAATTCCTGGAAATAGCAAAAAACCCTTTCATGTGCATCAGATTGCAATATGGATGATGTCACTGATAGCGTCAACACCACCGCAGGTATTATTAATGACTTGTAATTAATCAATCAAAAGTTGCATAAAAAACAAATCCGGGATAAATATTTATCACTCAGTGCAATATATTCGCTATGATTGTAAGTGGTGGTAAAACGTAGATAAACAATATGTGCTTAATTGTACTCAATGTATGTGCATGTATTCGTCTTCTTTGATATATTGTAAGTAAATTTCACAATGACCATCACTTGACACGTCAATAAGACGACAGTTTCAATAAATAAAAGACTTTAAAAATGCGACATCCTTCATGACGGTTCACCAACATAAGCGTTGCCACAAATTGATGGCGTTTGCTTCGACGTTGCGTGATTTCTTCTAATGCGTCTGGAGTATTTTTTTTTTCATTACAATTAATTGCCATTCTCGGGAAATCTCTCTAAGATTAACAGGCGATACAGGCGATACAGATTCAGGACTAGACCTTGTAGCATCACCGGGTAATTGTGCGTAGTCTTCCCATCTTTCATTTGAATCTTCGCTGCGACTGATATTACATGGTAATCCTAGCAATCGTACAGGAGGAATCACACCATCACCTTCGGGGTTTTAGAGTTTGTAAAACTCAACACAAAATAAAACAACAGTGGCCAATTTTCGACCCAAAATTTTGTTACACCCTACTGTTTTGTCAAAAAAGAACGTAACAAGTGTTTGCGTTAAAATATCGATGAAGATGTTAATTCAATATATACAGGGGCGGATCCAGGATTTCCCGTTGGGGGGGCGCCCGGCCCGTTGGGGGGGGCGCCACCCCTATTTTCGCCCAAAATTTAGCAGAAAAGTGCATGAAAACGAAGAAAATTTGGGCCGTTGGGGGAAGGGGGGCGCCGCCAATGATATATCACGCGACTTCATGGCTGGTTATCTTGTTCAAATTGTTTTTGGGTGCTACACCATAAATTACCAAGTGCTTTATTTAATGGGAAGAAAAATCCCCAATCACCTTGTGAAAGCATAAAACAATTAAAACAAAGCACTATTACGTTATCAGGCTTGACGTATTCATCGTAAATTGCGTCTGTGTACAAAATGAAAAAGGAGATTGGAAAAAGCAATGTTTTCTTCGCTCAGTTTTATTTCGTAGAGACTATCTTATCTTCCTTTTATTCTAGAATCGACCTGCTTAACCTCAGCTAAAAAGAAGTCTAAGAAAATTTGGAGCTAGGCGAAACTTCAGACGGAAAAAATCTATCTAGGCAGTTGGTCGAGTTAACCAAGTTACACTGTGCACGATTTGCAACACTTGATATTCCTGCTATTCCATCGATAACTTTCCACGGAACTTGACTCAGTTCGGTCATCGTCTTGTTTAACCATCAAGTGACCTGCAGTTCATCAATCATATTTCAATTTTGCTTTACTCACACTGAAACGCTCTCTCCAACGGTTTGTCCAAGTTTAAGATGATTCTCTTCCTTCACCTGACATGGCTGAATGTTTCTGCCTGATATATTTACATCACTTTAGACCCCAAAGAGCTCACTAACCACATTCATCCATTATCACAATGGCATCTTTCCTTATAATGTTAGAGACCTTGATAAGGCAATTTCAGCATGAAAGAACGCGTCTCTTTATCTTTTATTTCACAGTATACTTATGCCTTGGCATTTCGCTTGAGTTACCACCACGAATTGTCTCTCCATATAAAGTGGTACTCGTTTCTGGTATATATCTCACTCAAGGGATGATTCATTTTGTGGTTCACTTTCTTACTTGATGATGGTTCTCTCACGATATTGAATTTCAGACGAAGCCCTCAGACATTTTAAAAGCTTACAGAAAAATGAAAGTGAAGCTCGTTACTGTGTTGACAGTATTTACCTCCAACTGTTACCAAATTTTTACCTACTTCATGTTTTCACTTTTTGACGACGAGGGAGGTGAAGGTCCCTTGATGAAGTTAAACGATATCGTGACAAATTGTCAAACAGTTGTGTCATCCACTGATCAGTGTTCTGTGCGGCTTAGCTCTGTGAGAAATATATTCGTCTCTACTTCGTAACTATAAAGCAAAGAATTGTATACTCGTATTGTCATTGACGTAGTGTTATGACACTTTCAATTGCAACATTCCTCTACGTAAATTGGGATTATTGGGTTAAAATAATAGGTTGGTTGTTTTGTTTTTATTCCAGCTTATGGTAGGTTTGATTTTTAGGGGATTTCGGAACACTGCTGTGGTTTTGAGTAGAGATGGTTCGGGATTATCCTGTCTGATTACAGTAGTAACAGTAAAATACAGACCCCTTTTAATCCATAGTCTGTAAAGACTGCAATCTAATGTTCTGGAGCACAACACAAAATAAAATATCCTGAAATGTTTATATTTGGCAGCTTGTATTTTTTATTCTGCAACATTATGCAAGTGTATCACAATGATTTTCAACAGTCTACTCAATCTAGTCTTGGGCAAACTACCTTCATTATTCCATTATATAACATTGGTACCACCATGTCGTACAGATCAGTAGTTAGTTAACCCGGCTATTATCTGCATCAAGATGATGGTTCATACTACGGTCGGGTTAGTTTTTTCTCTGGTTCAAATTTGCAAACTATTTTGGAAGGTCTTAGTACATGAAATTAACTAACTTTGCAATTGCCTTTTGAAGAGCCATTTAAAGGACTGAGTACGGATGAGAATGTCAGTGAAGACTGTATCTGTCCGTTTCATATACATCTCTCAATGTTCGAGGACTGACTAAGCACTCTCTTCCATTACGTTACCACAGCGATACATGGCATGTTCCTTTACATAGTAAGACAACTTGAAAGGCTTTCTTTACAGCTATCCATCCATGTGCACGAAGTATCAGTGTTTCCTTTGTTGCGCAAAATTCATTAAAGAGGCCAACATTTCCCAATTTCTCTATATTAAGAACTTAACCTCAGACAAAAGCTTCATGTCAAATTGTTCGTTTCAAACACAGCATAGATAATCTCCACACAACACCGAAATTAATTAGCTTGGGACAATATTTGCAAACCACTCAGGAATTTAAGGATGTCTACCCACAGCAGTGTATGTGGTATAACACTGGAAAATGCTGTCGATCAAGAATAAAATTAGTAGGCGACAATATTTGCTTTCCAATCACTGCAAATTCGCACCAAAACACCCCCACTTCCGGATCGACATTGTACCTGACATTGCTTAGCACTTTCTAGTGTTGAATGTGAACAAAGAGTTGTCCTTCGACAGTTCTTAGTGTCACACGGTGGTCCTCCAGAGTATGTTTATTTACAGACTTGAGGTTCTTAAGGGATAATTGTTAGCCAAAGCTTGAGCAGAATTATCTTACAGGAGGTCACATAAGCTGGAGAATTCAATCAGATAATTGAGTTAGGGCCTCCCATGACGTGATTACCAGTTGACAGTACTTTGGGAAATGTGTGTTTGATTGTCATTACATTACATCTGGAAAGCTTAAATGATTGAATTACTACGTCTACCAGGAACAGTTACTGTAATTTAAGCATAAAACGAAATAAATACGACTATTGATGCTTTATCTTATACCCAATGACCACAATCCGTATGAAAATTACCCTAGTAAAGGCCCTACCCAGAAACCATTACGGGTAAAACATGTTTTACTGAAGAACGTTTTACTTATCGCGTGTGTGTTACATTGTTGCTGCAGCTTGAACTAATGTTTCAAATGCTGTATTTTTCTCGATTCAACCGCAATCAATTCCCATAATAACCCCAAAGCTAAAATCTATTTGCTTACCTGAAACATTTTGTTTTAACATTCCCCCAACATAAAACGAATTACTGCCAAAAAGCCGATTATAAAGCAAACACTTTCAGTAGCTTCGGTTCGACCAGCAACGGAGCCAATATGTGGTCCATCAGTGATTGATATCTGGCATGGTCTGTGCAGTTTTTGTCATCTGCAGTGCTTACTCTGGCATGACATCCACAGATTTGCATACAGATGTAGCCAGACAGATAACAGATAAAAATCTGCAGCTTCACTGCAGGCAATCTAAATCCTTTCTCTCCTGTACGTACACAGAACTCTTTTGGTAACTTTTTGTACAAGACACATTAGACGTTAGTTGCACCATAGAATCATGCAGCGTTCCTTTGGCTTCAAACGTATGTTACTAAACAGTTAACAATCCATGCCGTTTACAAAACAGTAAACGCAAAACAGTATGCACCTTTCCATATAAATGAATTATGAGGTACTGCATATCAATATAGTATCAATATTTTAAACATTAGATTACAGGATAGTTTTGTTTCAATACGAACCGTTTAAAGATTACAATGTGGCAGGAAACCAACTGTACAGCACCAAGCGTAATATTGTACTTTTACCACTACATGGAACATCCTGTTAGACAGTTTAGTTTATGTAGGAGGTCTTTCTTCGAAAAGTAGATAAAAGGATGCATTAACACTTCAAAGCGTGTTATCCGCTATTGAAACCTTGTCTCTTATGATTCGGATCTTTCTACAGACATGCTGAGCATGAAAAATCTTGTTTTTTGTATATTACGGAGCGACTCAAATTAAATTGAGCAAAAGGCTTCCTTCTTGGAATGCTTTCGTCATCGAACGCCCCACATGCGACGTTTTGGGCGACACTTGCTAACTAATTTCTTGTTATGGAAATGTTGCTGTTTAATACACATTGTATTCGTAAGGCTTTAATTAATTGACGTCAATCAACAGAATTTGTATCAAGCAACGATCGCAAAATATTAGCAAAACCAACTTTGAAATATGACTCTGAATAAATTTAACAATTTCTATAATGTTTCATGAGTATCTGCTTCGGCTGTCACTTGCGAAATGGCAAACCTTTGATCATCTAAGATTCAATGTACACAGTCTGTCATACTTCTTAAAAAAGGGGAAAGGACTGCAAAATGTAGCCACGTTTCAGACATTCGGCATGCTGCCTTGCAATGGAAATAATGTTTCTAATGCAATGTCTTTATGTGGTTTTCCTCTTTTAAATAAACATTCATCAATGTCTCAGGAAGTCTACTAGTTCTATTATGACAGCACTTAGTTCCTTTAAAAGTGCTTTTTCGAGTTGTTGTTAACAAAAACTCGACTACAAAAGGAAAAGTTGTTCTAGTACCGGATACATCAACTTAATTTTCCATTCGCTGCTGTGCATGGCTTTATAAATTCTGGCAGCATTTCAAAAGCAGAGCAAAATATCAATAAATACAAAAAAACCCCTGTGTTCTTAAGTTTACCTGACGATTACTCCAGTGTTTTAATGACACACACATATATAAGAAAGCATTGCATGTATGACCTTTAATATCGTTCCGGAACTACACAATCCGTGATTTGCACATTATCAGCAGTCACACAAGCTAATATCATTAATTCATGTGTACGTGTGTGTGCGCACGCGTGCGTGCATGCGTGCGTGCATCTGTCTATCTGTAAGAGGCGCGTTGAACATAATCTGCTATGGTGTGGAGATAGAGTATTCAACAACTTGCGACAACACTGATGTAACGTTGCATCAGCGGATCTGGTGACCATGTCCAGGACTTTACGTTTTACAAAGGCTTGATAGTACTACATCAATAACGGCTAATAGGAAAACCGATTAAATGCAGCATGATACTTAACACATTGGCGGATCTAGGGGGCGCGGGAGGTGCAAACCCCCCCCCCCCCCACGGGCCAAAATTTCTTCATTTTCATGCAGTTTTGGGGGATTTTGCGCTAAAATCGGGTAAAAATTGGGGCGCCCCAAGGTTGGCGCTCCCCCCCTCCCCCTTACGAGAAATCCTGGATCCGCCACTGCAACGCATGGAAAAATCTAAATCTGTAGGTAAAACGTTTCCTGATGAGCAAATCACCTTGTAACAGAAGCCAGAAGCGGCAATCATCAACATCACATAACAACGGCAACAGCTACGCTTCTACAGGGCTCGGATTATCTCATGCAACGTAAAAAATATTAACTAACCTGCACAACGTAGAGATAATATTCGCCATTTTTGCCCCACATACTTGCTTCTTCAAGATAAGACGGTTGTAAAATGGCAAATAACACTGAATCTGAGAAGTAAAACAATATCTGCAGGTAAATACCGCACCTGTCTACTTTCGATTCCACATTTAGATATCACGTAATTTCCTTCTGCATGAGTTTCCAGGGCTTTCATCTAGGTCCATTTTGGAGAAACCTGGATAGGAATTGCGACGTTTGATACGGAAAGGGTGTGGTGTGTTGCCGAAATAGTCTGATTTATCGGACATAAATAAACAAAAAAGTATTTTATGTGGTGTTTTACCAAAATAGTCAAATTGCCTGAACACGTGAATAAACTTGTAAGGATTATTTTTCAGATACTAGGATATTTTGACAAAGGTCAAAAGTGTAATTTTGAATATATTGAGTATTCACGCTAGAATTCGGCAAATGTACATACCGACGTTATCAATCTGAATGTAACAATTGGCGAATACTTCCTCCACTGCCATTGGCTTTCTTTCTTTTTAGTTGGGTGGGGGAGAGGTTTGAGATCCTCTATCAATGTAAAGTTGGGAGTATTACGTGTCACTCACGTCTATGTTACCAACTAAAGGCATATATGCATCAAGAGTATCCCGCCGATGTGAAAAGTAACATTTCTACCATACTGGACAACATAGTATGTCTGCGTACATCACAGAAATTTTCAAAAAATAAGAACTAAATTCCCCAATTTTACTGGAGGAAATAAACAGTTAAGAATGTTTTTGTTTTTCTCTAATTAGCTTTTTGTTAAATGACTAGGGCTTTGCATGAGTCTACCACAACACGGAAACCAATTATCGGCACAGGCAGAAAGATATCCCCTTACATGGCCTTTTCGTTTGTTTTTCTTAACAGTCTTTTGTTACATACGAACTTACCCTTTAACTTTCAGATACTCAGTGCATCCACAGGAAATTACCTTGGCGCTGTACCCAGTTACAAGAAACAAGTTGAAAGCTATTGCAAATCAGCTGCAATATCGCTAAACGCTTCTAAAACGAAATACGTGATATAACAAGTGATATTTATTAAGAGAGCTCAGGGAAGTCATGTTAAACAGTGGATTCACTAGTCGAATTTTTGCATTACTCACATTAAATAAAGAATTCTTTAGAACAAAAGGTACACATTCTTTTTAACATCTGATCTTGTTACTATTTGTGTGGGACATTTGTAAACATTTGGTTGTTTCGTTATGTTCATCGGTAAGTTTGCATGTCCAGCAACAGAAACTGTACAACGAGTCGATAGATGAAGATTAGCAGTACGCCCGATCCGTCCACAAGTAAAAGTACTTGTTAGAACGATATCAGCTGGCCCAAAGTCGGGTGTGTATCTGTGGGCGCTTTACAGTCAATCTACTCTATATTAGGAATCCACTGAGGGTATTTATTGCCTTTGATCTGTGGTGGCCTGTTACCTTTGTAGTTGGTCGCTTCCATATCATCACTAAGGCTCAAGTGCTAATTGCTATCGGTAATTGCTTACTTAAGGCTTGGATTTCCATATCGGGAAATGGATAGGATGAGATAAGCCCTCTGCCTGAGTAATGTCGCATTAATCTGTCTTGAAGCCTGTTTCGTCAGAATTCTCAATGTGGTAACATGTTTTCTTTTGCGTTTTACGGATTAAAATTAACCTTTCATAAGTGGTCACGATATATAGTTTGTCCTAGAAATTAGATGCTTGATTATTTGCTTTTGTTCATGTTGCTTTGTACTTTGAAGAGTTAATCAACTGTAAAAATAGATGGCTCAGGTCGGTAGTACCACAAAATATATTCGTTGCATAGTTAACACCAATTACCCCTTCAAGAATTGTTCAAATATACCATGTGTAAATGGTTGACTGATTTATGTACGTTTTGAATTGATTTGTACTGTACTCACTCAAATTTCTCAAACGCCATCATTTCTAGCACATAGATTATCAATATAATCATATTTTGGGACAACTTACCCAATATATTCAGTTTTGATTTCGCATCTGTGAATGATACAGGTAAAATACGATTTTCCAGCCACATATATCCAGGTACTTGAGCCAGACATGTGTGACACGACCAAGACTGCAAGCAATATGTCAAGTTGACATTAACCTAAAGCTGGAACCATACAATAATTACTTGGGATATTACTAGTGCTGATGTGGAATGGAGTCTTCCCGAGTTTCCATTCAATTCACATCTAATCTGAAGCCACAGTCAGCGAGTGATTGGTACGACACATGGTCAGGTGCGACAGACAGACATGGGTGACATATTTGCTGTTACAATAGATTGGTTCACCTGATATTCGTGCAGTAATCAGACAAACAGCTCCTGACTTGACTTGGACTTGGCCTTAACACAGCAGCCGTCAGCTGAGATGCGACTTGCCTCTCACCACATGCCAAGTCCGAACAAAACGAAATCATTATGGTCCATGACATGTCAGTAACAGACAGGAGAACTGAAATCTATTTTTTTCTTGCTTCACCCAACAACGTCTCTTTCCAGGGATTACCTTTGCGGTAGTCAGTCCGTGACCACCCGACTTTGGCTACGGACTAGCCAATTTCATGTCTCACCACCACTAAATAATTCCCTCGGGGAAAACATTTTAAGGAAGGAATTTTGAAAGTATTTGACTGTTAGACTAGCTTAATTGTATCCAGACTAGTAAAATTTTAAATGTACTGGTTCGAATGGACCAGTCCTTTTGAAAGTTTACGGGAATCCCTGCCTCTTTCCCCGAATGCACGTGAGTCGGACATATACTTTGGATTTCGAAAACTGCAGTCAAACGCAATGGTTTGCGAGTAACCCCAACCTAACGACAAACTTTTTATTTGGCAAACCCAGGGGAGACGGCTGAACAATAAGCGAATCACAGCAGGACGTTATCACATAAAACCTTTGACATTTCTGCAAAGGTTACAACTGGGACGTAAGGCTTTTTTTATTTAATTGTTTGGATTACATTTCCCGCCGCACTTTGAAATCGGGATTTCAAAAAAAAAAA
>JBCAUI010503550.1:0-13128 GCA_038406195.1 Haplosyllis anthogorgicola | reverse complement strand
CCGAGGTCAATAGGTCAATTGGAAGTGTGCCAATTCGGCAAAAAGGCATATAACACGACCGATTCCATAGGCTGCTTAAAAGCAGAGCTTTAAATCAGCCAAAAAGCCGGAACTCCGGTGCAAATCACAACTGAAGTTTCTTTCATTCAGTGCACAAACATGTCAAACAGTGTAAACATCTTTAACAAAGAAAAAATAACTTGAATAAATATATCCATCGACTGTAGAAGCATTAGAATCACAGTAATAAGATCTATCTGTGGCATTCTTGAGGAATAATTCCGGTAGTAGTGGATCACCAAACACGTTATTAAAGGTCGAAGCAACGGACATTAGTGTCTTTCCATCATATGATACGTACATAATCCTCTTTCACTTGCACCAAGGTCTGTACGGTCAACTTATTTAACAACATTGGGATTTCTCGTTTGTAATCCTAGCCCTGATGCATGATACTGTGAATGTACAAAGTCTCCATCTGGTGAGAAATAATAAACCAAACTGGAAAGTGGCACTACAATGCCCTCTGGTGAGTTCGAAAGCATTAATCCTTGGACTTGATGCAGGATCAGGACATAATGTAATGGCACATTGACCATCTGCTGGTAAGTTGTGCAGTGCTAGCTGAGATGGAATGACAGCTGTCCTTCACGTGCAGCTTGGTCTAGTTTCTGGCGCATAATGTCAGCATTACTATAGTCCGGTAGTTTGAGATAGTTTACACATGTCATGACGGATGGAAGGAACGTATCGGGGTTTTCTGTCGACTCGCACGTTTTACGTACAATTGTCAGTGGTGGGTTTAGACTCCTCAAACCTGTAAAATAGTTACTCTAATGTACAAACTATTCAGTGTTCTTTGTTGCACAGTGCTACTTCTATGGCATACAATTTCCAGGGCATTTGGCTTATAAGTGATTAGTTTTGTTTGCATTTCCTATTTAAATAAATGATTATGATACTGGACCCTTCAAGCGTGACAACTTACCTCCCACAGGTAGTCGGGGTGAGCCTGTAACGAACTGCAGGAATCGGCGCTGTTCTTCGGCATTATATGAACACAGGATTTCGAACAGTAGTTTTACAGCTTTTGAGTCGTGATTATAACCGTGATCAGGACGACAACACTCAATGAGAACCTTCATCTCCCAACACTCGTTTCTACTGCCGCAGAACAATTGCTCCAACTGAAATTATTCATCATTCATGTTATTTATAATTGCCTTTATGTGAATGCTTGCAGTGTCCTTTCTATTGCTATTTGCTTTGATCTTGGAACTCTTTAATATTTTTTGTAGAATTTGACTGCGTTAACCAACAGAGTGCATCAATCATTCTTTTAATGAGGTTTCATTTTGCTCTTGTCTGATCTCATCTGTTAGTAAAGTACAATACAAACTCCTCACCTCTTCCGGATAGAATGAGTTGATATGATTTAAGCTGAACACAGACTCGAACCCTTCACGCAGTGCTTCAAACTGTCTGCTCACACCTTCATGTAATGTCCAGTGTACGACTAACTGTAAAACGAAGGAACCAGATTATGGTACTGCACATTTTCATAGAAGTATCACTACATAAAAAGTTGCCACTTCTGAACTTATATGTTAATTCAGTTTTAGGGTTATACAAATAGTCTACCTTGAGGTATTCTTCGAGGTTATGCAGGGTGACTGGTATGTCCTTGCCACCTTTCTTCAATTCTATGTGTGAGTATCCGGGTAAGATGAAATCTAGCGACAAGTCTTCTATTGAACATCCGTCCATCGTTAAACTGTTGAGAGCAAGGCACCGTGACTCAGCAGTCTGAAAATATACAACAAATATGTAACACTATGATTTGAGGCCAAAAAAGATGTGTACCACAATTACAATTCTTAATATATAACTTCATAATCAACGATTAGAAGTTGTTTCTACCGGTTCTATTTCGCATAGTACTTTCCATAATTTTAGCTTTAAATGCCAAGTAGAGAAATACTCAAATCGTTTAGAATCTGAAAGTTTCAATTTAAATCCCTCGTTGCATTTTTCATATTTCTCTTTCAAAATTATTACATTTTATCGGATAACTCACATGAGATTTATCAGCTTCTATGCGTTTCTTCTGTCGTAGCAGTTCCTCCAGCTGGTTGAAAGATTGAGCCAGTGTTGTATCAATGTAGCGCAGGTCAGCAAAGGTCAACGAGTGCTCCTGACCTAACAACCACTTGTAGAACACAGGACTCAGTGGTATATCAAGCTGCAAAAGAACAGACAATTAAAAAGTTTTCACTTACAGCATTGTAAATCATGGCCAATTGGTTACATTTGTGTTTTATTTTCTTACCACAAATCAGAGATCACAAATTTCTTTATTTTACGTTGAGCATATTCTTAAACGAATATATTCAAAATGATTTTGAACTCACCATTCTGGAATCCATAAGCGCTTTCGCCATGAACTTTCCGAGGAACTTGAATTTGGATTTGACTTTGTTGACGGTTGCGGCTTTAGTGTGCCGTCCTAGCGGGACGGGAAAGAGACCACTCGGTGCAAACTTGTACTCCACCAGCTCATCTCCTCCTACAAAAAACCCCCAATGAAGCTGTGTTTATAATATGTTTCTATGAACTTATTACGATATGCTTTTTTTTTCTTTTTGTCGCAAGGAAAGATAGGTCTTGGAAGTTTGGAAGGCCTGTTGTGTGTGGTTCTGGGTGTTTGTAAGTTTGAGCGTCAAATTTCAGTAGCATGTTTTGTTTGTCATGTTTTGGAGTTACACGTATGTTGCTACCAGATCAGCTTTAGGTAATAAACCAACATAACGCATAACGCATCAAAACGAGTGCAGTTATTCATGTTGTTGCATTGAAGGATGGGCGTTAATTTATGAAAACAAGCTGTAAGTTAACGGTAGTAATAAAGCAAGATCATCAAATTCAAAACTTAAAACAAGTAGTTTACATATTTTAAGTGCCTTACTTTACACACATGTGTAAAGCTGCCATACGAAATACACACACAATGCATATTTCTGTTGCATAACACAGCAACCTGTGTTCAATGATTATCATATAAAAACGTGTGTTAATTGCAGATGCTGTGTGCATCAAGTATATGATATTCAGATGTCTGCTCAATTTACTGACAAACCGCAGTCAATATAATCAATATGACACACGGGTTTCATGCGTTTAGATCATACAAGTAATTGTCAGGCAAATCGATCTCTTCTCTCCGTAATTGTAACCGTAATTTGATACAATTCCGGAGCAAATATCGATGCAGGTATCGCATTACGTCATAAGACGTACGTCAATCTTGCGTCATGACGTCACGTCGCAATGGGTGACCCCGTGTTGCACCTGGCAACGAGGTATTACAACCAGCCCACTTAGTAACAGCCATCAGTAATTGGTAACTGCCACGCTCAACAATTTATCGATTTTACCAGCCTCAGTACTGAATGTTATTAAACAAATAGTTCACAACTGTTTATATTGAATTTACATGTCATTTGCTCGGGACCTCGATGTGCAACATTACTAACTTGTGAGTGTGTGTGGAAACAACAGACTAGACAGTATTTTACTTGGGATATTGTTACGTTCAATATGGCGACCGCAGTCACACAAGAAAATTCACCTAAACCTAAAAATTCTTCTTCAGGTGAGCAATGCATTTTTTTTAAAAAAAAAAAAGCTTGCTGTCATATGCATATTTTTATCTCTCTCTAGATTTGATTTCCTTGTCACAAATAAAATCAAATACTGCAATATTATTGCAATATTTAAATATTATTTGTTCAAATTTCTACTTTCTTCCTGCATGTCTGGTAATTCAAGGTAAAATTGGAAATATTTTATGTTCAATATTATTCGTCCTTTATTTCCTGCACCATCTTCGTTTGTATCTTCTAGACATTATCCCTGCTCCCAGACCTAGTCACATCAGACAACACTTTGTTTCCATAGTTACCCACATCAGACATTTAGTAACCAGAGAGAACATTGCGGCCCTTAGAAGTTAGTACACCCATTATTTCTTTTCTTCATCTTGAAAAGAATAATACTAGACCACACTTTTTTATAACCCTCTTATGTATATATATACTTCAATTTCAATTTATTCGGAAATTCAAATTTGGTTTGGTCAGTGGTTAAATTCTAAAACGCACCCGTATATAACTATGCACTGAATCCTTAAAGCAGAATCACCTTGTAACCAGAAATGGATGCATCAGTCGAATCTTCTCAGCAAACGGATTTTTCATCGACCCAATTTCATTTATCAATAATAATCATTTATAATGGAATCTGACTTGGTAGACGTAGCATGACGACGCACTACTTCAATGCAACACAAATGAATGTATCTAATGCACAGTTTTTATGGTTGTAGGTTGGTTGCCCAGTGTAAGTAGGAACTGGATAATAGGCTCGTCGATAGCCGTGTGTCTCGCTATTCTCTTCCTACCGTCCATGTGTGACGACACGTACCTACCGCAGTTCCTCACTCTGTCCGTTCATCATAAAGTTATAGCAGCTTATGTACTAGGTATGTACTTGTGTACACTTCAGTTACACATACACAGTACTGTATTCTATTTCGCATTTTTTTAACCCAAAGGGCAAAGACTTTCTTGACCATACCGTCCCACTGACATTCATCTACTATTTTTTCAGGTCTACTAACGGCTGTTATACTAAAGACCTGAGTCAGAGATTTCAAGGCCTCTATGCCTAAATGCGGGATAAAGGATGAGACTTTTTAAAAGCTTAGGACTTTTGTTTCGATGGCTCTTGCTCAGTTAAACAGATTGTAACGTTTCAATAACAATATGTACAGGAATGAACTGCTGTCTTGTTTGGATTAACGCATGGCGGTGAAGATGTGTATGAAAGTCAACACAATAATTTTGAAGTCGTAAGTTCAATATGAATGCAAAGCAATTGATAACTTGATTTAGACCGGATAAATTACTTTTCACTTGAAAGTAACTCTTAAACGGACAATAGTTTTGTGAAAGGTGCAAGATTGGCTGGAGTCTTTTCAATTTGCATCTAGGAATGCTTCTTAGGTAAAATTTTTCGATAATTTTTATGACTGCAGATGCTTCTAACATTTAAAATGCAAACTTTGAACCATCGAGTGAATCGGCCTGCGAGTGCAGGGCAAACATTACATGGTGCTATTAAGCTTATTTCTCTCTGCATTAGAAGCAACATGCACAATTTTCGACTGTAAATATTTTTTTAATTCGGCATAAGGGTTTACCTTTGATATGTGGCAGTTTGATATTTTCACCTCTCCAAATCTCCAGATCAGCACGCTGTAGCTCCCTGGAGACGAGTGCATAGAACTCTAGTGTTGGTCCGAGACCAGTACCAACCTAGTAGATAAAAACAAATTGTTGAATTATACAGATACATTGGTAATTGTACCAACAAAAGCAGCTTAAATATGGTTAATATTTATTGCAATTTCTTTACTTTTAATTATTACATAACTTAATTATGTGCAACATTTTATTTTGTAATTTATTCATGTGCTTCAATTGCAAATACTAGAATATGCTACTTTTTCATCTCATATCATATGTTCTGTATTGATTTCTTCGTTCACACAAAATTCAAAAATAAATTAAAACCACATTTGCAGATTATAAGATATACTGCATCTGGTACTTAGCATTTAAACATGTAATTTTATTTATACAGCGTATAACGTACACCTGCTCACATAGTAATAATCAATAGTTGCACTGTACATATTGTGTTTAATATTAATTAAATAAATGAATAAAAAACTAGATGATCTGTTCGTAACTGATATGTGTTGTCACTGTGAACTGTGCGTGTCATGACGAAATTCTATAGTTCAGATTATTTAGGCAAAACGCACAGCAACCTACTAGTTCATCCAATGGATAAGAGGATGCAACTTTTAACAAATGCACACAGCACTATTTTAACAGACTGCACGATATCCCTTTTTTTCTGCACCTGAAATATCTTGATTCACACTCACCTCATTTTCGTATTGTATTTCAAGTATTGCCCTCGAACTTCCCAGTTCCTCCATCACTTTCTCGCCTTGCTTCAACAAATCTTCTCGCGATACAACTCTCTGAAATGTGAGCAGAAATATCAAAATCTGAACAGATGTCTTGGAATTAAATACAAAATTGCACAAATGGAAGTCCCAAGTATTCTTTTTATTCGACAGTTGCACACCGAATACGACGCACGAAAATAAAAATCTCATTTTTCCAGAATATCTGCAGATTCTATTGCATTTTTTACGTAATGTACCTTTCTCCTCTCTAGTCTTGGTGCTACACGCTCCTGACTATCAGTCGGTGCCGCATCTTGCGTCGTGTCTTGTAATCTCAACATGGCACGGTCGCGATCAAATGCTGTGGCGTAGAATAACATTTGGCGTGTGTCAAACGGCAACAAAAACGGACTGAAAGAATGCAAGGCAAACATACTTATAGAATACACCACGCATTTCAGGGATAGATACAGTCATACAGTTTCAAATGTCATAATTACATTACACAAATTGGTTGAGAAATGCTACTTGAATAACTAACCATGCATTCCCAATCTCTGTGAGCCAGCTGGGTAAGTTTCCTGTCATTATGACTAAGGGGTCCTGTAGCTGTCGGTTTGCCTTTGCCGTAAGTTTACTACTAATAAACTCCTGGTAACCCAATACTGGATGGTTTACTGATGTCTGCAACATGATATAAAATTGATTACAGTTACGGTTATTAAAATCTTACAAATATACATTTCTATCAGGGATCTGCAAAAATCTTTGGAGCCAAAATTCAAACGAAATTTGCTTACGTACCTCGTACAAGAAGTACCAGTATCTATTGAGTGCGTGCAATACACGTAGCAATGCCACGACCTGCAGGGCGGGGTCTCGCACCGTTACACCAGCAGGCAGTGTCGGGATGAGGAAAGACTCTAGGGCTGATAAACATGTCGGAGTAACTCCATCTGTAACCGAGAACGTCCATATTAATACATACCCTGTGGTACATTTCCATCATTACGTAATTATTTTACGGGTTGTTCAGAATCATACTTAATAGAATCATTGCTTTTCACAAGCAGAACTGACAAATAGGTCTCATCACTGCAACGCTAAACACTTACATCCAAATGTCATTTCAAAACAATATTTATGAAAAACTTTAATATTTTCAAAATTCAAAATGTAATTCTGTCATTTTATGATCACCAGACTCAGTTATCATCCATAAACAATGCTTGATAGGCAGATTCACTAATTTTCTTAATTTTTACTCAATTTTTTCGCCAAACATTTCCAGCCAAGGGTTTAATAGCCAATGTTGCACTTACCTAACCAGAGCTCATCCTTTTTACTTTTGACGGAGGATTTGCCTGATTTTTCTGAGGAGCGAGTTTTCTTTGGACTAGAAGCAGATTCAGTGGTGGCAGCACCATCTTCTGGTGCGGGACGATACCTAAAAAAATAAAACCATGGTTTTATCTGTACATCGTGGATACATTGGTGTGTTCTTACAATCATCAGCCGATGACTGCATGTAATGCTTCAAACCAAGTTTCACTTCAATCACAAAATTCAGAAACTTATCTGAAATAATGTGAACCAACACATACCATATTGTGTGTGACTGTACCCAGATACCGGCATGGCCGTACGGATGCTCAGAGTCGGTGTCCGTCTCACTGCCCTCCCGGTCTGCAGCATGACTGTACTGTTTGACAGCTTGGTATACAGTCATGTTATACGGTAGCACGCGGTCTCCGACGAGGAACTGTAACTTGTGCTTCGCCGTCCCTTGTGATATGGATACGGCAGCCATTGTGTCGTCAATGTCGTCATCACTATTGTCGTCATCTGAATTCTCGTCGTCATTTTCCTGTGTGATAAGGAAAATGTAAGAATCTATGCCATGCTTTTATTTTCATGCAAATATTTTAAAGTTCTGGTGATTAAACATAATGGCACTAGTTTACAGAATATAAATCACTCACTGGTCTGACTCTTCCATAGCCTCGCATCACAAGATAACGTTCTATGGCCTGCACCAAAGCAAGTGGATCTATCTTCACCGGACCACCCTTCCACTGGCGTAAATTCTTACATTCTGGATGTCTTTGTAAATGGCACTGAAAAGAAATAATGTGACCTTAATTTAAAATCTCTGCATATGAATGTCTAAAGAGCAGAACTACAATTATTTTTTAGGCACTTGAAACCCAAAAGTCTTCATTTCAATATCAAAGTACATAAGATCGATTCAGAAGGATGGCCATAGAGTAGGTATGCAAGCTGTATATTTACCTTGAGTTGATGAGTGTTGAAGAACCTGAGAGCACTAGAACCACTAGATCGGTTTGCACCTCCGCCACCTGGTAAATCATGCACCTTCACCTGAAACTGTACAAACAAAATAACTCGATGAGTAAAATGGAAAGTATGATTAAACTGCAATTATATATAAAAAATTTGATCGAAAAAAGTTGTGAATTTTTTTCTATCATTAAACAAAGAAACGTCTATGATTTCACAACAGAATAATACCAACCTGTTCTAAATGATGGAAGCATCCCATAAGTTTGGCGACCAATGAAGTTATAGGTGATTGAGCGCTGTGAACTAACGACTTAACTAACGTTACTTCAGGCACCTACAAATTAAAACATATCGTTTGCTTTATGCACAACATGCCAATGGAGAAAGTCCTAAAATGATCACTTTAAAGTAATATAAACACAATTGTTCATTCTGTACAAACTGTACAAATCTGGTATTTAAATATGCTTACAGGACAGCCAAGGAAGACATGTAGGAATTTTCTGAGCCGTAGATCACGTAGTTGTGGGTCAGATACGGTTATGTAGTTCAATAACTTCTCTACAAGCCCACTGTGGATTATCTCGAACGGTGAGACGTCACTATCGCTCATTATATCAGCAATATCATTTAATGATTCTGTGTCACAGTTCTGTAAAATATGATAACTAAATCAAATGCTAATACATTTGTGTAAATTAATATGATTGTATTACTATATTTATAATAAGGACCTTGAATACTGACTATTGCATAATAACAGCGTATTTTCTTACATTATTTGACAGCCTATCAGTCGCTCTACACAGCCTATTTAGTACATTTAATGCAGGATGGCTCGCCCCGTGTGTTTCTGTACCGAAGTACTGATCTGAGAACGTTTGAGCTGTAAAGAATTTTAAGCGGATATTAAAAAAGCTGTCTGAATGTGAAACAACATATATTTTTATCTAATGTCCCAATTTCTTCATGAAACATATGTACGATCTGTTTTATGCTGTCCGTAAATGTTTTCTTGTAGAGCTTCAAGGAAGCAATTTTACGTCTATTATTGTGGACTATTGCTATGGACTTGACGAAAATCGTTATAAGGGTAGATTAAAGGTACCTTGTTGTTTAATCCAGGCTCGCACTTTCTCTTTGTGGTTGGGTAGACTAGCATTGGGTTTGTGTAGAGATATGGGATCTTTCGGTGGAGGAGGTCTGTCCGGTGCGGCATTACTGCTCCGTCCCCACCGACTCGGATTTAAACTCGCTAAAAATGATGATTTGGCACTTGTTCCACCTGATCTTCCTTCCTTTCCTGTAAATATAATGTACTTGTTATTAGGTGTTTGCAGCTAAGTAGTCAATGCACAATCCCTCATCTTTCATATCATAACGTGCTTGTTATCTACTGATGGTAACCTAAAATTTCTCCTTAAAAGAGTTTCAAATCATGCATCCAATTAAAATTTTTGATTTAAATTGTACTGTACAGAATTATAATTGGTAGCGGAGGGTAACAAACCTGCTAGGAGTTTGCCTCTGGTTGTTGGTGCACTACGTGTTGACCCTGAAGCACCTCCCTTTGCACTGAAAAATTCCAGCCCAGTCTCTTCACCTCGACTACTTTTCCGTCCGCTCGTACGTTTCGGAGGTTTCTTTCGCTTCAGTACGTCACTGAGTCTCCTGTGTGGAGAGTGAACCATACTGTAACCACCAGGTGGCCCCATGACGAGTATGGTCATTACAGGAGGTGGCACCACATGACAGGGTGAGGGGGTCACGTTATGCAATTATTGATGACGTCATGAAATGTCATGGATTTCAAATGGAGTTAATCATGAGTGATGACGTTATGAACACATGACGCCATGGGTATAATGGCCGGTTTGACGGCATCATGGGAGTGGTTTGCAGTCGGCATGCGTGTGTGGTGTAGTAGTCAAAAAGGTGACAATGATAAAAGGTCCACGGACAGCAGCAACAGCACAATGCAGCATCAATGGTAACAACGTGGCAACAGCATGGATCAGCAGAACAGCAACGATACATGAAACAAAACAAGGAAACATAAGCGCGTGGTATAACTAGGCGGCTTAACTAACGAAAGCAATAGGAGATACTGTGATGATTTTGTAACCGTAAAAATCTACATTTAATATGGTAAAGAAATTATAAATTTAAAAGATATAATCCTTGTTAACTTAAAAGCTACACAATTCTTAATAAACAAAGTGCTTAAATGGTAATAAATAAAGCTTATGTAAAGTTGTATTTAAGGTTGAAAGTCTTAAATATATTTTATCATTAGACAAAGAAATAGTAAATATATGTCGTGACAGCAGAAAATTTTGAGACTTACTGAGGTATTCTTTTCTCACGCCATAGTTAGCTGGTTATTACATAAAGCAGAAACAAACTTACATTGTAGGTGTGGGACTAGTTGGTTCCTGAGCTGCTACGGCACCGAGGAAGTCGACATGATCGGGACTGGTTCGGTCCACTTCTCCGCTGGACGTCCCGGGCTGAACGGACGGTCCCGCTGCCGCATTCACCGACTCCTTCTTGGGTGAATCCGCTTCACACATCTCCGTAGATAACCTCTGAATCTGGTGCATTACACCTAAAACACACAAATTCAGTTTTACTCTCCATATTCACTGCAAAATGCAAATATTTCATTCATTACATTTGAATACGCTTCCAGCATTTACACAAAAATAAATGCGGAACATTTAAGAACCCATTGTACCACCTAGATTTTGGTACAGAAATTATACTAATTAGTGAAAATCGGAGCAATTGACATACCCTCTCTCCTGAAGTAGACACTGAATATGTCCGGCAGTTTTTGCATGAGTATGTGCGCCATCTGAATTGCACCGACCACAACACGTATGTCTTGAGATGCCATCATCGCTGCTATGTGACTGAAAGCATATTTTTAAACATTTGAACAACACTGTACGTCAAAGAAAAGTACACGGTACCTTTTTTTACGAAATATCTGGAATTAAGAAACGGATATAGTACCTTGATACACTGATATTTGACAGCACATCTCTCAGCAGCTCGGGTGTGGCATAGTAGATCATGCGTAGTATCGCTTGCAGACATTTATGTCTTACTGACGGTCCAGCCTGCAATAAAAAAGATACATTCATGCTTTTTACATCGTCCCTCTGCTAGTTCGCATTTTGTCTTTTGCATTGACTTACTTTTCACTCAATTTTATTGCACAATTACAAAGTTTACAGCAAATAAAACATCTTAGTAATACTGTAGACACTATTAACCTTGATATATTAAAATTTAATTCCGTAAAACTCCAGTCATTAAAAAAGTCGTAATGAATAATGAGCCCTTACCGAAGAGCTGTAGACTTCGTACAACACACCGAATAGAGTTTTAATGAACCCTGATGCGAGGTCCGTGTTCTCCTGTAAAACATCGGCCCTAGAATCACTTTTCACGAGCCCGGGTCCTGCAGCTGGAAACATAAGGGGTAATATAATAATGTAAGTTTCTGGCAACCAATTAAGTACAACTTCATGATTAACATTTCTTTCATTGTAAAAATATTCAGGGTTCTTAATTTTTTACTGCTCGTGAAATATTCAAGTTTTATCCGACTATCAAGCCTTTCTCCGATTTTTCCACACACGGATTCATTGGAAAGGCTTAAAAGTTTATAGATCATGAGCCTGATCGACTTCCATGGCATACCAAATCTAAATGGAATTGTTAAATATCTAAAAAAAATTCCTGACCAAAAAGGTTGCGTTTTCGGGTCTTTCTGTTTTGAACCCTGAACATATTTTAAGCAAGTTTTTCACACAAGTCGTATTCTACAGATTTATAAAATTATTAAATACTTATTTACAAAACAACGTTTTCCTTACGGTTACATGGCCACAACATTCTTACATCATTCAAACAACCACACACTTTCAATGGAACATATAAAACATAATAACATGCTCATCAGCCAAATTTGCTTTTTCTTTTAAGTAATTTACAGCAACTATTTGAAAAAATAGGTCCAGATGGACCTGAGCTCATTTGGTATTATCATTAACTAATACAACATACAGGATACAATATCACATGGATGTAAATAAAGTGTCTAAGATCAAATCCCAGATAAGTGACCCATGAAGAAACCCAAATATGGCTTTCAAACTGCAAATATTGGTGGTATCAATATAATTTTTACAGAAAATAAAGAGGGTGTATAGATGCATAAGGCTGCCAAATATGAAGTTTGTATCATCAAGTGCATGTCCAGGAGAAAGGTTCAAAGAAAAATACAAATATGGCTGCCAATTTGAGAATAACGGTCACAGCAACATAATTTTTGCTATGCTTTGAGATAGGATGTGGGTGCATATGTGTGTAAGGTATGAAGTCTCTATGATCAGTAGTGTGCTCAGGGCTTGCCGGGATCCTGTGAGAATCTGAGAGATTATCTCGCAGGTTACCCAAGACACCATGTTTATTAGGATGTCATGATAAACATGGCAACCATTTTTCCTGCCACAAATCCCACAGCAAATATGAAAATTGTGAAAATTGTAATTTAAGTTTTTTTATTTAATGAGTAGTGTACCAGTTGTAGAATAGTAATTGCTTCTTATGCAAACTACATGCTATTACCAATAATAAACAAAACATTTTATTTTGTACATTGAAGATTTTCATATTCGCTGTGGGATTCATGGTGGGAAAATGGCTGCACGAAGAAGATGCGCAAATACGATGGGTCTCCAGTCTGGTAATCAGAATGTCCAGACTGGTCT
>JBCAUI010503539.1:0-13128 GCA_038406195.1 Haplosyllis anthogorgicola | reverse complement strand
ACAATAATAAGACTGAATGAAAGTAAAGGCACATTGGTTTGTTTATATATTTTATTGAAAATTCAATGAAAAAAAAAATTGGTAACTGAAACTGAAACTGAGACTGAGGGTATTTACACACTCCACTGACGACACTTCCTGGGCTCGGCAACCCCAGTGAAAACCGTGCTACACAAGTGCCACCTTTGAGATTGTTGTTGTTTTATCGCCATTTAAGTATCTAACAAAGATATACTTATGTCGAACCCAAAGAATGAATGTACTGGATGCTGTAATCACCCTGGTACAGTGTCGTCGGTGCATCAGACGTTGTCAGAAATGGAGTTCGAGCGCGGCTTGTGGTCTGCTGCTCTGAATGGAGAGACAGACAGAATAGAATCTCTAATATCAAGCTGCGCAGATGTCAACGCAGTAGATACATCTAGTTACGTACCATTGGTATGTTTAAACTGAAACTATCCTATTACTTGTTCGATTCGATTATTGCCAAAAGACAACTCTCTAGAATTGTAGTTAAAGCTGCTTATGTTCCTAGATAGATTTCCACAAATTCATGTGTACAAACTCCATGTTAAGTAGATGTAAATTCCATGTCATGTTTTGAAAATATATAGGCATATTTTTAACATATCTTTCAGCATTATGGGGCAAGAAATGGCCACACTGACGTCTGTAAGAAATTGATATCTCATGGAGCCAAAGTTAACATTACTACACGGTCAGGTTCAACACCTCTGCACAGAGCGGCCTATTGTGGGCACACGTCTACCGTCAAAGTACTCCTGGAGGCTGGTGCTGACGTTCAGTTATGTGATAGCGACAATCAGAATGCATTGCACAAGGTTAGATTTGATCAAATTTGCACATTGCAGAGTTGGTAATTACCGAGGTTATTGTTTCTGGACCAGATATCTCCCTACACTGGTAGATGCAAATCAGATCTAGAATACTTTCAGCGTTGCATTTTTGGCTCATTTGACATAATTGCCAAAAAGCCTATAGAATCATGAATTTTCCGTCGTCCAGCGTTGTCACCGTCAGCATTGTCATTTGTGCACAGCTGCCCTGAGCACACTATTGATCATAGAGACTTCATTTCTTACACACATATGCACATGTATTCTATCTCAAAGCCTAGCAAAAATTATGTTACTATGTCCACTATTCTCAATTTGGCAGCCATATTTGATTTTTTCTTTGAACCTCAATCCTGGACATGCAGTTAATGATACAGACTTCATATTTGGTGGCCTTACACAGCAACATACCCTCTTTATTTTCTGTAAAAATCTTATTGATAGCACTTATATTTCTAGTTTGGCAGACATATTTGTGATTTTTCATAGATCATGTATTTGGGATTTGATCTTAGACACTTCATTTGTATCCATGTGATATTGAAACCAATATTGTCTTAGTCTTTCAATAATGCCAAATGAGCTCAGGTCCATCTGGACCTATTTTTATTTACAGGCTGCTGAAAGGGGTCAGTTTGAAGTGTTGTCATTACTTTTGACTAAGGATAAGTCAGCACAAAACATGAAAGACACAAGACAGAGAATTCCATATGACTGCCTACCATCAAACGTTGATCTTAGGATTAAGAAACTGTTTGATCAACATACCGATAGATAACAGATGTGACTTTGAACTAACGTTAACCGGAGGCAAATGAAGTGTCAGTTGACAATTGCAGTAGAATTTTGCAGCTGAAAAATAAATAAGATGTTTTTAATTATGCGATGTAAGCCACATTACAGCGGTTCTAAATTTGTAGAGCATAGACGCTCCTTGAAACGTGTGGTAAATTTTCTGATTTTAGTTTTCTTGTTAACCGAAAATCAAAACGAAACAATACCATTACAATATTTATTTTCGTACATCAAAATACACGTTTTACAAGTTTCTTATCGGGAACATTTTAATATATTATTTTGTTATCATTGCACACTTGATTCAGTATTTGGCAATGTGTGTGACTCTTTGTTCAACTAGTATTTCAATGCTCAAATAATAATTTTTGTACTGGGCGTGTATCAAAATTATACAAAAATTCGTGTTGGTAACAAAAGTGACTTTAGACGTGTACGACGTTCAACAGTTAGGCCACTTAACTATATTCAAAAACCAGTGCTGCTTTAAAAACGAATATCATAGTATAATTCCAGTACCACTAAAAAAATTGTTTTTGGTGATTTGATGTTTGACAAATAATATCACAAAACATACTATCGTAAAGCTGAGATCCGATTGAATATTGGAACATATTGAGCAAGCTTGCGGCAAAAGAACTTGAATAGAACCTTAGCTGTACCTTAACCTATGCACACACTTATGTCCATTTGCACATTTAAATAGACTAGAGAAAATAACCCACTCACATTCTTTCAAAAAGCACTGATTTCTTGTGAACTAAACCCGCTATCATTCGACCTGAATGTTGCTTTCACCATAACACATGTGCGAATTATGTGAATAATGGCACCTTGTAAGTTATGCGTTCCGTTGACTATTAAGAACTTAAATACACTACACACATACATATAGAAAAGGGGAGTGTACGCGAACCTGAGCTCATTTAAATATATTTGATAAACCCAAGAACATTGGTTAATGAGCAACATGTATCAAATTCCACAAATAAATATGACTCGCATTTAGACAGGGATCTGCCAAGGATAACGATGGACCTTTGGATGCTGTGTGCATTGTGAAGTTTGTATGAACGGTGAAAATACAAATATGACTGTCAGGTTACAGTAACCAGACTTTCCCGTTCTTCTAAATTTGGTACATATAAACACACCTATCTATGATCAACAATATAGTCGGGGTAAATTTGTTCACACGAAGACGGAGAAATCATGATTCTGTAGGCTCTTTGACATTTGTGCAAATGAGCCAAAAATCAACATTTTCGAAACATTACTTTCCAAAGCAACATGTACAATGCACTCATCCACATCCGAAAAATAAAATGCACTACATGTATTATCAACCGATCGTTGTGCCATCTTCAAGTTGCGGGCAATACAAAACCCGGCCATTTCATCCTACCACCCTATATTACACTATAAAATGTACATGTAATATGACATCCACATCATTTCCACACATTTTCGAACTTTACTCTCCTTCACTGAACACTCTCCTTTCACATACATGTATATCCTGTGTTTTACACGGATCTAAACATTTAACTATGTATTTAATTTGTTCATAAAATAATCTTGTGTATCCTATTTGAATTGTCAAAAATATTCCTGTTCCTTAACTTTGTTATGTTTAAAAATTTATCATCATATTACAACCTATATCTTCTTAAAGTCTATCATTTACCTGTTAACTCTTCACCTCTATATGCACTGATCACTTCTATTAAAGTTTTTAAGTTTATATAGCAGACCCAATTGATAATGAGTCACATCGTATCACACTGAGAAAATTACATCACATACTTGGACATAAGCATTAATGTCAAGTAAACCTATGACACAGAACAACAAAATGAACGTTTTTACGAGTTAAATTCAAAAGATGATGCAGACTTATCCATGCTGCATGTGGTTGAACTGTCTGGTTGGTCCTCGCTAGCCTGGTCCCTTCGGTGTTTAATATCTTCACAATTTGACTGATCCTCGACAGTCTTGCTCTTGTCGTCATCAACAGCTGTATCGTTACTTTCTCGGCTATTCTGCAATATCTGTATTGTCCAAATGAATTGCGTCATTAATACCTGTGTTTAACACGAAGTGCAATTTCATGGTCATAATGTATCTCGAAACAAGATTGTTCCAGAATTACGATCAAACCTTTTGAAGTTTCACAGTTCAATGTACAAATGTAAACATAAATTATTGTAAAGAACAATGTCACATTTTGACATCTGGAGTGCAATGTCTCACCTTAAGTAGCTGAGATGTAACTTCGTCCGTATCAAATTGCGCTCCACTATTTGTGGTTGTTGAGCAGTCGTCACTTACTGAGGTGCGAGGCTTCATATCTACATGGCACTTCTCGGGAAGATTCAAGTCTATGTTGGTACCTGAAATTAACCATGTCCTAATTACTTTTTTGCTTAAAACTTGTGACACTCTCTTGTTTGCTACATTTCGTTCAGAAAAGGGTTCACTGAATCCAATGAAACATACAAAATAAAATATACTCGTTTTCACTTACCCTGTCTTTGATAGAAGAGTATGTATGCATTACTGTAGTCTTCATCCTGAGGGCTCTGTATATTGGTCGTCTCATCATTAAAATAATGCCACTGCTTTGTTACTGGATGCTTCGCAAATGATGTGTAATGTCCAGCATTAACACCTTTAAACATGTATTTATAATGCTCTTTAATAATGCAAGAAAAATATTATACGTTGAATTGATACTAGGTTTACTTTCTGCTGCCTTTTTCTGTAAAAAGTTACACATCAATCTTTGCTTGACGTGTTGACACACAACACACGGTAAATGGCTATTTAATAGCCGAAATTGTGGTGCTTTATCTTCAATATTATGGAATTATAAGTTAACATACTGAGGGTTTCAATATTGTCCTTACGAAGAGGAAATACTAAAACAATGAAGGTTTAAAGGCAGGAGTTAATGCAACAAAAATAGTTCAGATTAAAAATGGCATCATAACCATATTATCGTCCACATAGTATACCTGGGAATCCTGATAATCGTGGTACTAGAAACAGAAAAAAACCTGCAGTGGCTCTTCCACAGACAAACCCAGTAGCAAGGATAAAGAAAAAGACAGAGCACAACCCAAAAATCAACCAGACATAGCTACATTCGCAAAAGTACCTCTACAAGATCAAGGAAATGGTAAGCCTAAATCAAAATCTCGACAGCATCATATAGACAATGCAAAGTCGACACCAAATCTATCCCCAAAATCAACCACAAAGGAAGTCAAAGAAACATCCACCCCCAGTGCAAATACAAAAAGAACTGCCTCATCATCCCTTAGTCCTCTAGAAAGTGAACGACCACTTAAAGTTGGTAAACAAGAGGACAACAACCAAACAGATAACCAAGACATGGCTCAAAATGAGGACGATGTAAATATGTCAACGGAGGTCACAGATGAGCTATGTGACAATGGTGAATCAAATAATATTGAAGATACCATAAATGAGATAACCAATGAAGAGGACACAGAAGGGCTGATTAGCCTAATATCGGAGATACTGAATTTATGTGCTCAACTTAGGGAAGATGTTGATTCAATAAAATCATCAGTACAGTCTAACACAGTAAGCATGAACAATGTACTGGCAACAGTCTCAGACCTACAAGGAAAGGTGGCTAAAATAGACACTATTGAAACACAATTGGACATAATGGACACCAAAATCACCCAAGTTGTCAAAAAGGATGATGTTATCACAAAGAGACTTGAACTACTAGAGAGTGAAAAGCAAGGAAAAAGTCTAACGCTGATAGGAATTAAGGAGCAGGCCTGGGAAAATGCAGACAAGTTAAGACATTCGGTAAACAATGCGATTGCACATACAACTAAAGCAAAAGATATGTCAACTGCTTATCAGATAGTGCCAAATCTACCATTGGTTAAATGTGAGAGTTGGCAAGTTTGTTATTAACAAAACCAGATCAGTTCTCATTGAATTTGCACTCAAAACCCACAGGGATCACGTACTACTACAGAAACATAATTTGCCAAAAGGTATTTATGCAGATGAGCTGTATACGGATGAAGTAGAAAAAAAACCGAGCATTTCTATGACCAATATACTGACACATAATTAGGCACCCATTGTATAAGGGAAAATGTAGGATGGTTGGTGATAAACTGTTTGTAAAAAACATAAAATATTCCAGGGAAACCCTGGATCTACTACCACCAGAGATCAGTCCAATGAGAAGTTGTGAAAAACAAAACGAGGATGTGCTATGCTTTTTTGGGGAGCATCATCCATACAGTAACTTCCATCCCTGTGTTTTTGAAGTAGATGGTAATCAGTTTATATCATCCAAACAAGCATACAGTACTCAAAGGCCAAGCATTTTAAGGATGATGAAACTGTGGAAAAAATTCTTCAGGTAGAGTTGCCACTGGAAGCCAAAGTACTATCAAGGTCGATTAAAGGATTTGACAAGGAGCACTGGATTAAGGAAGGCCTTGAAATAGTGAGGCCTTATGTAGAAGTGAAATTTACACAAAATGATCTACTCCTACAACTCCTGTGACAGTCAGGGTCCAAAATACTGTCAGAAGCCACTTACAATAGAGTCTGGAGCAATGGCATTCCATTACATAAAGCAGTGCTGGATCAATCAAAATGGTTGGGAAATGGCTGGATGTATGAAATCCTGACTAATATATGGGATCGACTGTAGTACCCACTGGAACTTTCAGTAGACACAACATAATGCCTGCATACAAGTTGTATGTAAACACAATTAGAACTGTTACATGTCAACACCAATGAGTGACTATTTTATGTCAACACATGTTGCAAGTCAACACCAGTCAGTGATCGCCACTTACACACGTAGACATCACCATACCTACTATTCAGCCTGTACTATCTAAATCATAATAATTGGAGTTAGCACCAACCAATCTCTTACAATGAAAATTGTGAGTATTACCCCTATGAATATATTTTTTAATGATTGTGTATTGCTACTTCTAAGCACTTGTTTGTTTTGTTACTGTGATTGCACAATTATGCAGGCAGAGATGACATACTGATTATTAGAGATGTGCTTTAGTAAAAAAGATCATAAACCACAACTCTTCAATAATTTGAATAGGCCACTAGACTTTCACTCAGAGCATGAATTACTTTGGAATGACAAATGTGACTATAGGGAAATTTCGGAGATATCTAATTTGATGGCAAAATGGCATGATGTAATAGAATTATTAAACAATGCAAAAGAGAGCATGAGTCAGATAGATGCATTATTGTTGTGCAAAACCTTTTAAATAAAGAAAAGGAGTGCCTTCTTCATTTTCCTGGTTACAACTTAATTGCAAAAAACAGACAAATAAAAAGGGTGGGGGAGTGGCTATTGTGTTTAAAAAGCAAATAAAATATAAGATTCGTGAAGATCTGTCCAAAAAAACTAGCTATGAGTCATTGTTTATCAAGATCACCAGTAATCATATGAATAAAAAGAAGGCAATCATCCTTGGTTCCCTGTATAGACCCCCAAATAGTGATCAGAAAAAATTCTTATCTGAACTAAAACATCTGTTGAAAAAAATCAAAGAAGAAAATACTAAAGATGCTATATTTGGTATCGATCAGAATTTGGATCTATTAAAAAGTCATGTTCATAATATTACCCAATGCTTTTTAGATAGCATAATGGATTACTCTATGTTGCCAACCATAACTCGGCTGACTAGAATAACTAAAAAAAGTGCAACACTAATTGATAACATTTATATAACTGAAGCACTTCAACCTAACTTTGAATCTAGTATACTACTTAGTGACATTTCGGACCACCTTCCTACACTAGTATTAATAAAAGGGAAAACAAATAAATTGAAAGAACCCCTTGTTCTTAAAACATGAAGCCTTACGGATAAAAAATAAAGAAAGTCACAGATAAACTCAACAGAATTAACTGGCAACACAGAGTACTAAATGAAGAAGACCCTAATAAAGCATATGATCTTTTGGTATCCCAAATTTATAATACCCTTGATGATGTAACCCCCCTAAAAGGAAAAAGGGTTGCAGCTCGGAATAGAGCAGTAAAACCTTGGATGATAGCTTCAATTAGAAAATCTGCAGCAACTAAGATAAAATTATATAGTAAGAGCATATCACTTACTGGTACAGAAGATGATAGAATAAAATATAGAATGTATAGAAATACATACAATAGGGTGGTTAGACATGCCAAAAACTTGTATTACAAAAAATAAATGTCAAGAATATTGAAGCAACACTAGGAAGTTATGGGAAACAATAAATGGTGTGCTAGGTAGAATACACAATAAAACTAGTACTATTGAGTGTATCAGTGTCAATGGTATTAATCACCACACACCCAGTGTGATAGCAAATAAATTCAGGGAATATTTTTCCTCTATTCGGGAAAAACTATCAAATAAAATTAAATCATCTAGAATAGACGTAACAATTTTGGCAGATTGGTTTATGGCAAATAAGTTATCATTGAATCTGAATAAAACTGTAGCAATGGTCTTTAGTAAAGACTCTGGCTTCCACAATATTTATTTGGGAGATTTTAAAATACTGTATGCTACAGAGACAAAATTTCTCGGCATAATAATTGATCAAGAGCTAAGGTGGAATAAGCATTTCAATAGTGTGTATAATAAAGTCAACCTGAATAAAAGAATGCTGAAGCTTATGAAGAACCTATTAGATGTACATACAAAAAACTGGTTTACTATGCTCACATTTATAGTCATCTAAACTATGCCTCTGTAATATGGGGTAGTATGTTAAGTGAATCTGAAATGAATAAACTTCTGAAGGTGCAAAAACATTGTATACAAAATATAGATTGCTCACCAATCAACTCACATACAAAACCGTTATTTACTAAGTATGAAATCTTGGAATTTCACAAAGTAGTAAAGCTGAATCTGCTAAAATTTGCTCATGGTTTAAATCATGATTTGTTACCAACCCCAATATGTAAGCAATTCCATAGCATCAGCAAAAGAACATTAGGAAAATAATTACACCGATACCCGACACGACAAAAATCTCTACCAAATATTCTCCCTCACCAAGGAGATAAATTCCACAAAGTTTTATGTGTGAAAGTCTATCACAGTCCTCAACACTGCCAACAGAAATGAAAAGAATTAAAAATATAAAAATATTCACAACAAGGTTAAAAAGCTGTTATTAGAATAAACTAGTATTGAAATGAGGTGCAGAATGTAGAATTATCTGTAAACACAATTATTACTATTTCTTATTATGTGGTCTGTAAAATTATAATGTTGCATGTAAATATAACTATGCTGTTGCAAGTAAACACAATCATATTGTGGCATGTCAACACTGTGATCTTCTATCACAAATTGTGTGTAAACACCATGGAATGACCACTATGACTGCTCAGCTAAGACGAACCAGTAGTCCATGACCTACTTTCACCCCTAAGCATGTGTTTCCATGAAATCGCAGTGGTTCTGTCTGGAGAAGAATGGTGTATGATGAATACAACAACTGGACCATGGCCCATGCCAAAGAATTGAAAATAGTGATATGCCAAGATGTGGAGTACACTAAGAACCTAAGAAAGATACCAGAAAAAGGTAAAATTGGCCAAAATATGTTGAGTGAGCTGCCGTACTATAGACATCACACCATAACATTAGAATCTCAATATCACACAAACAGCGAAATTAATTATAACCTGTTTAACATATTTGGTGCCCAAGCAAACATGTCTGGTAGGGACTTACACAAAGCACTAATGGTATATATGGAGCATGATAGTGATTATTACAGAACAGTTTTTTGAAATGAAAGGGCTTATCAATAACCCAGTGGCTAAGATATATGGCTGAACCAACAGTAAGGGGAGACAAACTAGCAATATTAGGGCATGAACAAATATATCAGAATTCATGCCTCAGTAGACTTCACCAATGGAATATGCTCAACTATGGATGGGGATCCAAGTGAAGAGCATCACAATCTCACCTTGTTATCAAACATCCATCTAGCCTACCTGGGTAACTCTTTCTATGTCAAGCTGAGGCCTCATATCAATTTACTTAAGGAAGGGACCAAATTCAACATAATAATCCCTAAAATGGTGCAGCAGGTCTCGGGTTGCACACAAATTCTGAAAAAAGCAAAGCAAAAATTACTACCAATGTGAATGTATCCCCAATATCAATGCCATTGCAGAAACACTCCTACTACACCACAAGTCAGGTGGTCATGAATCAAAAATCACATGTGTCGCATACTATCAATAGTACAGATTTGATAGATACTCTGGAAATCACAGGCACTGAGTCAGAATTGTCTGATGCAACTATATTAGCAGATCCAGCCACAACCATTATTTACTTTTGAAGTAGTAGGTTTTTCCGCATCGGGTGCACTGGCAATTTGGCTGCTGATGAGTGTACAAGTGTCAGTGGTGACTGCTGGGTGTGTTAAACTGTTTTTGACATTTATTACAGACAAGTCCAACCTTATGTATTTGTAGGTAATGAGTGTTCAAGGTTTTTCGGTTGCTGCACTTTGTCTTACATATATTGCAGAGGATGTAGTGCTTTGACCTACACTTTGTCTTACATATATTGCAGAGAATGTAGCGCTTTGACCTACACTTGGGTAAGCCTATTGTTTTTATTTTTACTTCTGTTTTGATCTGTTTAGTCTGTTCTTTTGGATTTTCCATGGTGCAGTTCTTTGTATCAGTTGAAGTTGACTTTGGCTTTGATTTACTTCTGGTTGAGTAGGGGTTTTTGTAAATATCCAAAGGTAATTTGCATACATGAAGTGGGTTACTTTTCAGGGAGTCAGCATGTAGTACATCTATTTCAGTGAAGTTCTTTACTCCCTTGTGGCTAGTTTTTTGTTTCAGTCCCAAAGATGTTTTCATGTCATCTAGTTCTTGTAGATCATCATGAACTAGTATCTCATGCAGTGATTCACCAACATCATGCCAAATTCCTTTGTGTCCATCCAGGATGTCAAAAGGGATGCAAATGCAGTAGCTGTCTCACTCAGCATGTTAAAGTTCATGAAGGTATTCAACATCCATGCAAACACTATGCATATACTACCACAGATCTGCACTTATTTAGAATCCATCAACAACATCATCTACCACCAAAATATACATGTATTACTTGCAATGTGAGGTACATCCATCTGGTGCAGCTGCAATGACATAAGGAAAGGAAGCTCTGTGTCTAAAATGATCTATTGGGTATAATAGTCCCTTAGAGAATTATCATCCAAGTGCTGGTAACCTCTGGATGACAGCAACATTTTGTGTATACACATATGATGGTGCAAATACTGCTGTCATTGTGAGAAAATGCACTGTGATATGATATTTTAGATATGTGTCAACACACTTAAATGAACAATGTTGTGAAGTGACGTGATAAATTATATTGTACCCTACAAGATGCATTGGTGTGAGGTGATTAGGTGTGTCACACATCATTGACCTAATGGGCATAATAATCCCAAAAAGAAATATCATCCAAGTGCTAGTTACCCTTTGTATGATACAAATTTTTTATGTAAACACTTATGACCATTAGATACTGATGTGTGTAAAGACAATTAAGTGAATAAACATTGTGAGGAAACACACTGCACTATGATAATTCATATTCTACATAACTAAGTGATTAACAGTGTGAGGTGATGTGATAAATTATACTTGTACTCTGTAGGAAGGATGGGTATGTGGCGATTAGGTGTCATGTACCATCCAATTGCTGGTAACCTCTGGATAATACCAGTACCATAAATAAAATATTGTTGTATGTCAACACATGAGGAGAAACATTGTGATGAAATTATATGGATATACAATATAGTATAATAGTACTTAACAGTATCTTAGATGATATGCGATGATTAGGTGTCATATATCCTCACATGCCCTAGCAGACACATAGTATTTTGAGTAAACACAATACCATGTCAGTTTATATGTCTTAAAACTTGTATAAATGAATGATGTGAGTAAACACAGTTTACTCATGGTAATACAGGAGTAGTGATTAGAAAGGAATGTTGTGCATGTAGGATGATTAGGTATGGTACATTCAGTTATTGAGAAATAGTTCCATATTAACTGTCAGTCTAGCTGACAGAAGAGGTATTTTGGAACAGATACAGTATAAGTAATGTTGTTAATTGTACTTGTTAATTATTTAAATCAGTATCATATAGATGTTAGTTAGTATAGATTGGATGTAAATGCAGTGGCCTCAATAATCAGATATATATCATATTAAAATATTGCATTATCATTGTTATTATGTTAAATATTGAGGTCAATTGATCTGTGTAGCTATGGATATATGATGATTAGGTATCAAACATTCTGTCAGTTTAATTTGACATTGTGAATTGATCAGATATAAGGTGATTAGGTGTCCTACTGATGTCTCCTTGTCACATGTTGTACTTGTTAATTTCTTAAATCAGTGTAACATTGATGTTAGTTAGTATAAATTGGAATTTTATGTAAACACAGTGGCCTTTAGATTAAAGTAGAATGATTTGGCCTTCCATCTATTTGCCTGCATTGATTCTTAATTTTTGTTGGAGTTGTTATTTAAATTTTTGATTATATCTCTAATAACTTTATGCTATATTAAATTTAAAGTAAGAGCTGACATGCATATGGAACCATTTCATGGGACAACCCTAGGGTTTCTCCATATGCTCATTTTGTACCAACAATTAAAACACCAGTAGTTAAAGACACTGCATTCACTGTTACTACATGTATTTTGGTACTAAACAGTTAAATCAATCAATCAATCAATTGTGTGTTGCACTTAGTGATACTGGTTGATGTGCTGAACCATAGCTTTCTTATTTTCAGCTTTGTGTAGTCATATTAACAATATTATAGTTTTGGTTTTTCAACTGTATATGTCAACATGCTAATACTATATAAACATGTTGTATTTATCCACATGTGTCATTATGTTAACATGCTCATATGTAAACATGCTATTTGGATATGTCACATGGGTACCTTCCTGCCTTTTAAAAATGTTGTTGTTGTTGTTGTTGTTGTTGTATAACTGAACATGCTTAACCCATTGTTGTTCAATATCCATGACTTCATATCAAGGGTAATGGTGTATGAGACTTCATAAATTTTTTTTTGCTTTGGTGTTGGTGTATTCAGCATGATTGCAAATTATTCTTAAAGGATAATTGGTATTCAAAGTTCATTTACAGCATAGCTTAGTTTTATTCATTCTATTCTTGTAGAGTAGACCTGTTAAGTTTTTGAGACCAAGGTGTATACTGAATCCATCTGATAGTTACTCATTGATATCCAGACCAGATGCTATAGCTTGGATCAACAGTGATAGATTGTTAGAGGAAATTCTCATTGATGATTTGAATTACTACAATAGTTTGCCAC
>JBCAUI010503528.1:0-13128 GCA_038406195.1 Haplosyllis anthogorgicola | reverse complement strand
TGTGGAACAATTGACAGGTAACTTGTTATGCACTAGTTGTCAGCAATGTCAACACTAAGCACATCCTAGCCATTCAACGCACCAATCATCGCAAATAATTCAAAATAGAAGCCGTATCCATATGACAAATGACGTGACGTTGATATTCGAATGATTCATTCTAATCACAAGTAAAAGAACACATCAACTTTATATTGACGTGATGTTTTTTAATAGGACTTAATTTTGCCGTCAGAGAAATAATAATAAAAAAAAATACAAAGTTCCTTTTTCCATTGCTGTACAAACAAGACATTTTGTCATTTTTACTTTCAAGTCATACTTCTACAAACCGAATCTATAAACCAAAAAAGAATTCAATTTAGACTATTATCTCAAAAGATGGTAATTTAGTGCCTTTCACTAAACTTGACACTTTTGGTTATGACCGTGTCTGCCCAGAACGTATTACTGTCGTCGTGCTATGTTAAATTACTAAAAGCAGTAGGGTACGAATTGTAGCTTGTATTTATTGCCGTCAGGTGCTGGCACAATTGTCGGCCACAGAAAATTCCTATGCTTTACCATTGCAGTTCTACACATCATCACATAATTTTAGCTGTAAAATCGCGCTTTGTAAGTCGCACATGGTACCCTACCGAAGTAGTCAAAACGATGTTATGACAGTTTTAGAAGTTAGCAGCGGCAACAGCAGCAGCAGCAGTGGCAACAACAACAACAAAATTTCTACAAGAAGGTGAAGAAAAATATTTCAGTGGAAATGAAATGAAGTCTTAAATCTTAAAAGAAAAGGCAGCATGACTAAAATTTTTGCAGGTTATCTGCGAGTTGCAAGTACTTGACAGGACTTGAATTTGTCAAGGTCAATCAAGGTCAATCATAAATTCAAGTCCTTATAAAATCGTAATGTTTACAACATCGTACGACACCGTTGGTTTCAATTAAAATCATCTTAAATTCACCAGAAGTTTCTTTTGAAGCAAACCTGATGCCAAGTCATGTAGTTAATATGATCGAGATTCTGTAGTTAGTTTTGTGAGTATGTCACTTGTAATACCTTTTATAATAGCTTTATATGAGTTTCGTGACGTATCCCGAGTTACAGAACCCAAGGTTAGTTCGACGTGGCAAACAAGTTGATTCCTTGACTCATGTTATAATTTAACACTTGGATGTGTGCCTCTAAAAGTATCTTAAAACACTTAACATTCCTTCATCTTCGTTTTTCTTGAAAATTGAAAATTCTGCAACCCGTGTTATATTACGTCTCTGTATTCTAATGTTTGTACTACTTTATATTTTGCCTATTTCTTCATAATTTCCGCCCACAACAGCCTTCAATTTGACTTTTCCGAATAGTTCCGGTTATCTCTGTTTTACATGGTGTTTGTTAGTACATCATAGATTTAGAATACATTTCATTTGGTCATACTGAGAGATAATTGCCAAAACCGCAAATGTACTCCTGGTGGTTTCAGTGAGAGTTTTGTCCAACTTTCACTTCGGGTATCTCGACCCCCTGGAACATTTCGTTTAAAATTAGTACCAATCAATGAACATAAAGCTATGTTGAAAAGCAAAACACTTATTCCGTAGCCCAGGATTTGTGTATCATTTTGCAGACAATAGAATATCCTCATCGTCTTTTAAATGTGGAGAGTAGATTGTTATTTTTTCTGAAACGCATGGGGACGACCATGTTGGCATGTACGTAAACGTTCCAACAACAAACTATGCATAAAAATGAACACTGTAACAGTCATGATAGGCAGTATTGAAACAACGAAACACTATCTAACTAAACAGACAGCAGAAACACAGGACAATCAATAGAAGCATTACCTCCTCTAATTACAAAACTGTCATAAAGTTTTCAAATTGTTACCAATCTGTATTTTATCATTGTCGTGGCACACCCCTCCCCTCCCGCACTGAGGCAGGATACTCATCAACATCTTTAAATAGAATCTTCCCACTATCGTTTGGTAAGATTATTGTTTGATGCCTTATTATCCTGTTTGCTTATGTTAAATCTTGGGTTTTCCTAACAGAGGAAAATGTGATAAAGAAACCCCGTTTTGTTAATTATTTGGAGACAATAAATTATTTCTTCAACCAAGCTGGCATTACCAAATGTTGTATTCTGTGATCGGAAGCAGTGTAAAGTGTTACAAAACGCGATTTTATAAAATTATGTGATAGTGTGTTGAGCTGCAATACTAAAGCATAGAAATTCTCTGTCGTCCCACAATTGTGGCAGCACCTGACGGGCAATAAATAGAAGCTACACTTCGTTCCCTGCTGCAAATGGACAGGGCAAAAGAACAGGACGCCAAAGGGAGAGTCCTGCTGTAAAAGCCTTCACATTTATAATTCAGCTTTACATATCTTCTCAATTCTGTGACAATTCTCGTTTCGATTGTGTTATAACAAGGCTTCAATAAATCTTTAACTTCTCTGTTAATATTTACATATTGTTAGTGGAAAGAGTTTACTTACTAAATGTTTAACTGATATTTAGAGTGGTTTTATTTGTACTCTGTGTAACCATGTAAGGTATCTGTGTACTTGGCAAATCTTGTAACCATGGTTACAGCACATATCCTGTTAATGATTATTGTTCAGTATGTTCTAGTTAGCAATTAGTACTTAATATAAAAAGAAAGTTTAAAGCCTCTTTTTAGATAAGTAAAAGATTGGTCAAATAACTACTAATTGACAGTAACAATTTATTTAAATGTTCAACCTGACCAATACTTTTATTCTCTGAATTCTTTTTTTTTCGTTGGTTGGTTATGGTCAAATCCTAATTGATAGAGTTCTCGGTGCTTTTGTTGTCATCAATAGCACATCCGGCTGCATACAGATACATAATGCATTGGGAATCCAGCTATCACAAGGTTTTCTTGGATATTTTTGTTTACATAATGAGTTCACGATTGATATTGTTTAGGACTTAACTAATTAATGTCTTCCTAACAACAAAGACAATACACAAAAATTGTATCAATTCTGTACATATTGGTATGTAAGGGAGCAACCATTGGGTACCGTGTTAAAGTTCTGATACGATGTTTGTGCACTGAGTCTCAGAGGGTGAAATTTCTATCAGTTTTGAAACAATAGTTTATGAAAAGCACGGCATGGAATTCTTTTTATCTCTCTTTTGTTCAGTACGTTTCCAAATTGATATGAATTTCACGAGCTCAAATTTTAGTCTTGACTGCTTCCCCATCTTATGTGATAAAGAATATCAATTTGCTGCTGCTATATTTAGATCTTCTTGGACTACTGGAATCACACCATGGCTTTTGAAGTCAATTTGAATCGTTGATTGACGTAAAGTGTGATGCAATTGATGCTAAACTGTAAAGTATTTAGAGAAGGAGTTACACTTAGTGACTAGAGTTTGGAAACAATAACAATTCATCGTGTGCTCTTCAGCGTAGAGTGAATTTCTATTTCTTAATAAAGTAAGCTTTTTATTTTTTCGGCAAATGAGATTTGACCCTTTCTCAATTATGAATAAACCAATAACAATCACCTATTTGCCTCTTGCTTTTTTGTTACCATTGTGATTATCGATTTCACTAGGGATTATTAAGTCGTAATGAAAGATAATTATGGTACATCTCAAATGGGTATTCAGCGTTAATAGAAAATAACGAATCGAGTGAAATGATTGAAGTGATAGCAATGATGAAAAGGTCCTCAGGCGAAAAGCATAGACGTGAGCTTCAGGCTACATTGTCAGGGTGTCAGGGTGAATAGTAGACCCGTCGAATCGTACATGCATGCTTGGATCCGTAGACCCAAATATTTAAATAAACATTTGGAATGATTCAAGTCGTATTATGTGTAAACTTGTACAATGTATTTTAAAGTCGAAGGGAAAATTATGTCATGCGTGTTCATTTTGGAACAATACAAGCCTTTTTCCCACTAAAAGACAAGCATCACGTTTTATTCTCAAATAACGAAACCAAATTCCAGACCAACACATCTTTTTACATTTGTCCCGACATTGTGATAAAATATATTAAATTCAGATGATGAAAATTGTAGAACAAAAAAAAATTTACTCCATGCTTGTGTGAGGTCCGACAGTACACCGTGGTTATGATTATTTTGTTCTCAATCATTTCCAAATTAATTGTGTTTTTTTTTTTTACTTTACGAGTGCACTATTTATTCTGAACCCTTAGGCAAAATCGTTCTCTGCATTCCAAGCTGCATTGCGATAGAAATGTTATCGCTATCATGACTCACGAGAAAGAAAGCGAAAAAATAATGCCAAATCGGTAAATATTTTTGGGCGTAACTATGACAACAAACAAAACTATGACAACAATCTCCGATTTATGAAACGCAAAGTAGAAATTAAACGACATTGTACGTCTATCTGAATTAGACGCATTTCGTGGCAATGTAACATGGGGCAATTTGACGGTTTAATTTTGGAATAAATTTTTGCCAATTTTAAAACATGATGACATGATAAAAGTTTTGTTTCATGTTTGGCACGTTCTTATTACATCAGCTCCTGAAATTTCTATCAATTTTGAAACGTACATAACAAAAGAGACGACAAAAGAATTCCATGCTGAGCTTTTGAAATTCTATTGTTCCAAAACTGATAGAAATTTCAGGAGCTGACTATTTTATATGTATTTAATTAAGAGGAAGGAGATGAATAGATTGATAACTAAAACAATGAATTTACTCCTTCAAATGAGCCCCTTCATAAAGTTTCAGGTGTAAAAGTATTGAAACTCAACGATACTCAAAAAGGTTACTCAGATAGGTATATAGATTATTGTTTAACAAGCAATAAGTTACGGATTCCCTATTTAAAATTACACTTTTGGCAGATTAAAATCACCAATGCGAAATATTAAACAATTTGAGATGCAAACTGCAGATAATACTGTTATCTTTCCATTTTGGTTTAGATAAACTATCTTGCTCATTGCACAGCAAAATAGTAAAATAAGAGTTTCATATGCCCTGATGTATAGAAGTGGTTTGCTCCGTAACGATTACACCAGAAATAGACAAGTTGTTTGTATCGACATTCTATCAGGAGAAAGTGACAATGACAAGTTTATTCTTGTCCTTAAGTTACATTCGATGCTGAATAATGCAGAGCATCGGGATGTTTGAACCCCGTGCAGCAGTCAATGTATTTGTACCGAGTGTGTAACTATGTAACCTAATAAGGTATAGATTTACTTCTTAACTCTCGTAACCATGGCAACAGCACAGATAGAAAATCAGAGAGATGTTAAACGTATTGTTGATAAAACTTGTGGTGACATTTTGCATAAAACATCACACTTTAACCTTCACTCTATTTGTGTACTCTACTCACTGATATCAATTTACTTATTTCAGTTACTTCTTCACCAACATCAAACAGTTTACATTGATTATGAGTCAATCAATTAAATGTAACTTAATATGAAAATATTTCTCTACATTACAAATTAAGGCAACATAGTTGTCTTTTACCAATTGTTAATTTAAACCCAATTTTATATGTCAGAGACTCAAGTTCGTAGAAGCTTATTTCAATCTTGTTTGTAAAGTAGAAAATATTCTAGATAATTTCGCTTCAAATGGCATTGAATTGACTGTGAAATCGAAATGTATCTTTTCAGGCTACATAATTCAGCACCTACTACACAGTATAACATTTCGTCTAATCGAACAGGGCCTTTGAGACGTTCTTGTCACAATCCACTTTCTACTGATAATTAGCCACACGCAGAAATTTCATTTGGGATTAACGATGAGATCTGAAACCGCGGAACATCGGAATCAGCGCGTTTTAGGACAGTGCAAGTTCAAACGGTGTTTATGTTCGATAAAAAGCACCGCAAGGGCCGAAATTCACCCACTGGGTCTTATGAAAATCACGGAATAAACGTTTACTTTGCGAAATAATTTCCTTTGCTTCCTACGTACTAAATGAATGATATAGTCTAATTATTTGCTTTGTTTTTAAAGTTTTGGACAACAGAACGTGGAATTTTTTGTTCCGAAACGTCCTCAAATTGATAGCAACATTAGGAGTTGGGTTTACTTTTAAGTCAAGGTTGACCAATTTAAATGCAAAGGCAAACGTATTGAGATAAATAACATGAAATAAAAATAGATGCCATCAGATCTGTTATTGACGTTTATTCTCAAATGAATACCAATCAGCGATAGGATTCTTATTCAAAAGAATGAAGAACTAAATGAAGAATTTTACACAAAAGTAACTTTTTTCCATTAACAACCTCATTGATTGAATGTAATGCACAAAATAAGACCCAAGCTCATTATGACGTTACCGTTAACCGTTTAGAGCTCAGAACATTAGTGGTTTCAGTGATCGAGTTGTCGACTACCCAATTTCGTGGGTAAGATTCGACTAGTTGCAAGCAGCCAGTGAACAATTCTATTAACATTTTGATATTTCAAGTTAGGTTTTATGTGCATCCATATCAGGACGCGGGATTCATTTGTTCTCAAATCTATGTCGGTAAAAAGTAAACGTAACGAAATGTGGTAAGCGATTTTGATCGGGTCAAAATCACCTTCGATGATCGCACCACTGCCTTCAAACGAATATTCGGATATTTGACCAAATACGGAAGACAATACATTTTTGTTACATCATCTACTTTATTGCAAAAGTTATTTTCAACACACATCTATTTTTCCCTACCAAACTTTTATCAAGTTGCATGCAATGTTAAGATAAAATCTTGCCCATTATTGGGTACATTTGAAAGAATAATTTTTGTTCAGAAAAATCAGCATATCTACATTCTTGCTTTTCAGAGAGGATCTCTATGTCACTATGTCACTTTGACCATTAATCATTCCACCCTTCTTAGGGTTCGGAAAAGTACCGAATATTTGGAGGTAAATAATTTTATCGAATATTTGATTTTCATACATTGCCGAACAAATATTCGAAGATCCATTGAAGAGAAAACGAATTCATCTACAATACCTTGTTTGTGCTGAAAAAGTTTGGGACCCCGGGTGGGGAAGATCCGGAGATTCGTCGCAGCTCTAATATCGACTAGCGAGTCAATGAAGCTTTATTAAGCAGATACAAACGAAGTATAGGTCTAATTTAGTACTCACCATTTTATGGATAAATTATGTGATTGTATGTGAACTACAATACGAAAGAGTCGGGCCTTTCTGCCGTCACATAGCACTGGCGACACCCGATGAGCAATGAAGTGTATTATTAGTTCCCTTTTGGCTGCTTTATCTTTTACTTTTGGACATCCGGCTCCTAATTTTAGGTTTCTTATGAATATTTCGACTGGCCGACTGAAGAAACAACACAATTAGTTCCAGCTCTACAGTTAAATTTTTCTCATTGAAGAAAGCAGAGAATTACTGAGTGATTTCTGGGGCTTGGTTCCATGTGATGAAGTGGCAGTCAAAGGCAATTATTGGACATCTCAAAGGGATAATAACAAATAACTAGGATGGAATTGAATGTAATTTTGTCAAGAATTGAAGTGAGAATGGGTGGGTGTCTATTGAGTGTACGGAGTAGCAGAGCGTACAGACGTGTAAGATTGCCTTGACCCGTCGGTTAATATAAAACTCACAGACTGGGAAAAGTTCGGGGAATAAAGGCCTTTACACGGTAGCATACTTCATAAAGAACTTCTTAATGCTGTGTAACACGATATTTATGTGGCTTTGCAGGAAAGATGAAAATTTGTCAGAAAGTGGGGTTTTTTTTGTAAGGTAAAGTCCAGATTTGGTTTTTTATTCTGTGGATTTTAGATGATCTATTCGTTATGTGTTTATGAAGTTTAAAGCAGGAAAACATCATTAATTTTGAAAGAATTAAATTGACGATCAAAGGCTGAAATCGTTTCTGTTTGGTAGCTTCCCGCACAGGAAAAACTTTTACCATGCGTATCATTAAATTCCTATCGTTTTAGTACCAATAGCACGTCAAAAGCGCAGCGTGAAATTATCTTGTTGTCTCTTTTGTTCTGTACTTTTCCAAAATGATAGGAATTTCATGATACGGTTGAAGAGAATTTCATGCGTCGGTTTTTTGTTTGCTTGGAAAGCAGAGAGTGAAATCTTTGTTCTCAAAAGCTGCCAGGTTAACAGTACACAGAAATCGTATCATTTTGAAAACGAAAAGAACAAAGAACGAAAGAATTTCATGCTGGCCTTTGATGCGCTATTGTTTAACTACTGATTGCAGTTTCCTACCGGGGTTACTTTCGAACAGGTCACAAACACGTACAAATTTGAGGTCCTATATCCAACGCAACCGTGTAACCAGATTTCCGCTCATTATGAACATGCAATACATTTCACATCGGACGTTCCAGTGGGAATAAAAAAGACGCATTTTTCGTGAGGACATGGTATACTGGAAACTATATAGACTAAGATCGTGGGCTGGGGTCTGCACCTCCATTGTAAATCTAATATTAAATTTGCATTTTTATATTAAGCAACATTTTGGCCAATTAGAAGTTGGAGTCATGAATGCCTCTGGACTATATTCTTGTGGTAGCTTTTGTCTATTTTTGGAGAGGGCTGCCTTGATTTTCTCCCATTTGATGATGCGATGATTATCTTCTCGCGGTGGAATGACTTTGCGCCGGTTTTTCTTGAGGAAGGGACGGACCCCGCTGACAATGATAAAACAGAAATTGTTCTGCTTTCCAAACTTTATGACAGTTTTGTAATTAGGGAAGCTGGCCCTGGGTATTGATTGGTGTGTAGCTGCAATCTCTGGCTGGGGCTGGATTATGTGTGATTTCCAAAACGACAGAAACAAATCACATTTGATCTGTAGAATTCCGTTCGTATAATCAGCCCAAACGAATGGAGAACGGCTGATATCAATATCTGCATGCACAGCCGATGACGCACGACAACGATTTTAAAATGTCAAAATGCCATTTCATTTGAAAGTTGTTTCAAAGTTAAAATGTTTCAAGAACAAATCAACATAATTTGTATCCCTGTATTTTTGTCGTCTTTGCGTCTTTGCTTCCATTTACAAACGAAGAAACGCCAGGTTAATGTTTCTATTCTAATTCTGAACACTGAGGTTCAAACGATACAATACAGTTTTTTTCTCAAAACTTGCCAGGATAACATGCATACAAAGAAATGATGTGTTGTGTACGAAGTGTAACGGGAATATATTGACCGTCAGGTGCTGCCACAATTGTGTGGCCGCTGAAAACTCCCATGTTTGTGTTATTGCAGTTCAGCACACCATCACATGATTTCAGATATAAAATTGTACGTATGTTACACTTGGTACCCTTCTGGTATACAGGAACGAAACAAATGTTTTCGACAGACATTGTTTTCTATATGATCCGAAATTTTTAGAAGTGAAAGCCCATGAGCCCCATAGACACATTAGATCAACAAGAGGAGAACCACGCACAGAAAGCGAAGGTTTATTTAAACGTTACCTTTGTGTTAAAATCGTGCGGATCGAGGAAAATCATCACAACTTATTGGTTAATGAGCAAACAGTCAAACAAGCGTGGATGGCAAAGATTGTTGTTCTACCGACGAAAAAGCCGTATGTTTGTCGCCATTAATTAAATATAATACAAACCTTAATTCAATATTGTTACTGTGACAATGTCATTGCACAAGTACTTTTGACCGTCAAGCAAATTACCTAGAATGTGGGCAGAAAAACCCTAGAGTGTCGTTGAAGAAGTGATGTGTTAAAATACACCCCATCTTGTTAAGCGTTTCCCCTGTATCTCATCATGTACCAATGTACCACATTTGGCTCATCGTCTCCATGTTGACAATCCTTTCATAACATAATCATCTAGATATTTATGGGATAGGAAAAAGAGTACAGATATAGAGGTTTTTCCATATTGGTTTTAATGCTCGGAATTAGGCCTAATTAGCCTAATTCAACAGAATTTGTAATTGTTGAAATGCACTGTTGTTTAATTGCAATTAAAATTCTGGTATCAATTTCAGTATCACTATTATAGTTAGGAACATACTGTTTTAAGTCTTCCGAAATATTTGCCATTTTGGTTTAAAAAACCCAGAAAACAAAATTAGCCTAATAAGCCTAATTCCATAAAACCAATTTGGAAAAACCTAGAATAAGGAGTAGACTATTTTCATAAACTGTTCATCTGTTAACAAAAGATACGCATCTAAAGGCAATCTAGTTATCGGTATTACATTTCCAGAATTTAGAATCTAGAAATCAAAGAAAATCAAGAATTCTCTTAAATATGGATAGCGATTTTACAATACTTCAAACATCAGAACGTCACAAGAAATATTTTCTATAATAGTAAAAACGAAATGATTTTATTGTCTCCAAAGTAATGGACGACAGAACAAAAAGACTATTACCAGGCTAGAAAATTGCTTTAACCTTCTGTGGAAAACAAAGATGAAAATAAGGAAATAATTTCTGCAGCTTAAACAAATGTTGTAGTTAGAACACCTACAATTATTTTTATTTGAATCAATTAATCTCATCTACATACAAAAGCGAAGAAGAATTGTAGAAGTCTTACTCTTATTAAAATTAGGAGAAATGTTAAGAAATGTGGTGTACCATTGTCATGTTTCCTGTTCCTGTTCATGCTATATCAATGAAATCAGTGGCATCAAGAAATGATCTACAAATCACAATAAATATTTTGATTACTACATCTCCTATTGCAACTATGATGTATTCAAAGGTTTAATATTCTCACTTGAGTTCATGTGCGTCCTAAACATCACCATGACCATCAACTGTCAATACTCAAATATTCTTGTCTGTTTGTGCCAGTTCCATTCCATTGATTTAATCACTGCTAATTAAAATGACGTCAAGTTGACATGGTCCTTGTTATTCCAGAGACTTTCACCTGAAATAAATCATAGAATGTCCCAAAGAGACGATATGTTTCTATTAATGAGACAAAATGGTCCAAATTGGTGACTTGTGGGCTTAGATGGAAATTCCGGATAGAAACTGATGGTCACTCAACATGCCAAGTGAACATCACGTACACTTTGAGTGGACTTGGTATTTGTCGAAATGACTTCACATCCAACCCAAGGCCTCTGTGTGTATGTGTGTGTGAGTATTTTTGAATCAACAGAAAGCTCCTCAGAAAATGGTCTTAATTCTTATTTCAGATTTTTATTTAAGACCACTTTGTTTATTAAGTTACCAAGTAGAAATGAAGACGATTTCCTCCTAAAGGTGAAACAAATTGCAGAAGGAATTCTAATGTTCCCAAGAAAAAAGGACTAGACTGTATGTTTCGATTTTGGAACTAAAGAAATCGATGTGTTTAATGCTAGACAATGTCACAGCGTGAAATTCTTTTGCTTGCAAACGTTTTCAAGTGCACACAATTGTTATCTTCAGGTAAACAGTACACAGAAATCGTATGATTTTGGAAACAAAGAGAACAAAGCAGAGAAAGAAAGAATTTGTGCTTTTGATGCGCTATTGTTAAACTTCTGATACGAATTACGTGTATTGTGAATAACATTGCAGAACACAAAAGTCGTATCAGAACTTTAACACGGGAGCTCCCTTTTTGCCGTTTGTACACAATTGATAGTGCCTCTGTTGTCTTGTGTAATATTACACAACGCCTCCTAGACCAATGTGAAAGAAGTACGATTTTGATATGAAATAAATGTGTGTAGATATATGCAAACTGTTACTTTACTCTGTATATTTAATATCATGAGAACACAAAATAACTAATGTTGATGGTGTGAAGGTTGATTTGAGATATTCAAGTAACACTGGATGATTCTAACAGTTAATTGGACTTTGGGGATCGTAGATTTGTGATTCGACAGTTATTCTTATAAATTGCTGTCTGGCTTTCTGGTGGTGGTCCCGGAGATGCCTGTGTGCACATGTCGTACAGTATTGTGCACTTATATCAAAGTATCCGTTTTGTCAAATGGTGAATTTGCATCTTCCTGTACAGTGGGATGTCATACAATACATTGCATTTCGAACACAGAACATATTAAGATAATGGTTCAGCACTGATTTTTTCAGAGATTTTTGTACTATTATGCTTGGAATAAATATTAAAAGGGTGCTGGTAATGATATCATGGCCAATTAATTGTATTCAAAACCGTGGAATATCAAGATAAGAAAGATTTAAAGTAGGGTGTGATGCAAAAGATGGAGCGGTACACAGAAATCGTATCAGAAGTTTAACTTATGTGAGTTCCCTTTTCAACCTTCTATGTGCACGAATGATACGATTTCTGTGTAATGGCGATGACATCTCAGGAAAGCAGCGGTGTTTGTGTTCCTTTGTGTTGTGTTTGTCAAAATTAAGAAAATGTTAAATTCTGAGTATTATGGGATAGAAAAACAGAAAATGTTGATTTTGAATGTGAAAATATGCCCAAAAAGGCTTGAAAATCACTGCATATAGGTTTTGGGACATGCCAAATCTTTTGGCAGGTAGTTTTGAGTATCTACAATAAGGGGTTTCTGAAATATTGCAGTTTTTTGGGAAAAAGTGGTCCAAAATGGGGTAAAAATGTGTTGTAATTCATTTTTTACCCAGAAAAACTGCCCTGATATTGCTGGAATCCGCATTTAAATGTATTTTGACATGCTGATCACAATGGTATATTTTAAAAGTCTGTACTCTCTATAGTTTTCAAGATAGTTTTCATTTCTCCTCTTAATATTGAGAATTTAATGAAATGGACATCAAATTTGGAACCCCCCAACTCCCCCTCCCACCATACCTCCCAGAAGGATTTGGCCAATGTTTTGTAATGCATTTGAAAAAATTTCACCACTGAATGTCAAAAAAATTCCACCACCATTGGATTCGGCATGCCCCAAAACCTGTGTGTGGAAACTTTCAAGCGTTACAATGCAATTTTACCCCATTTTGGACTACTTTTCCCAAAAAAGTGTGATATATCAGGAACCGCTTATCATAGAAACTCAAAACTACTGCTAAAAGATTCAGCACACCCCAAAACTTATACGCAGGGATTTTCAAGCCTTTTCAGGCACTTTTTCCCTGTCAAAATCAACATTTTCTGTTTTTCTATCCCATAATACTCAGAATTTCACATTTTC